>JAECUM010005540.1:0-89163 GCA_016617855.1 Megalonaias nervosa
TTGCTGTCTTTCTCTCTGTCCCTTGCCTACTGCTCCTCTCCTTTGATCGTGTCTCTCATATCGTATCTCTCATATCGTTAGACCATTAATCTCCTTTGATCGTGTCTCTCATATCGTTAGACTATTAATCTCTTTGTCCCTTTATAAAATCAACTTGAACGTTGCATATTGACATATGTGAGAATACAATCTAATTCGCTTAGCAGTGGAATCTACTGTATTTTGTCGTAGAAAAAAATCTGCGAATTTACATTATGATGTCACACATACTACCTACTAGAGAACTGCTTTTCTAATGTTCAAATTATGATGTCATCAAAATTCTTTTGTTGAAGACGCATTGTAAATAACCGGTATTTATTACAACTTGTGAGATCGATTTCTGCTTACGATTCAAACAAAATCGATTACCGTGTCACAAAGACTGACTAATTCACCATTCCACTATATATATACATATCTTATTACAAACCATACAAACTATTATTTGCTAAGCGATATCATAGACACGTAGGAAAACAATTCAGACACGTATTTCCCGATCAGTGTTAAAAATGTGGACTTTTTCTTCTTCATTTATTCCTACAAACCATCAGGCTTTTGAATAATAACCTTTTGTCCAGCTCACGACTTGAAAGCAAGCTATAATGATTTCTTTTAAAAAGTGTGAGGGTTGGGGTATACATGACGATTAAACGAGTTGTGTCATTTTCTTGCCTTATGTCCAGTTCAGGTCTAACAATAGAGAGGTGAAATAAGTGCAAATGCATCTAGTAAGATCCGTGGCCATGTAGCGGTCAAAAAGAAAGAAAAAGAGAAATAGAAAATGAGTCTTAGTTTCATTGTTATGGTGTAAGTAGTAAAAGTTTAAACAGAATAGTCTGAATACAATTTCAATAACTAATTTAACGTAATCAGTACATTATCATCGGCTGTATTTAGCAAGTATGTCAGTGGATAGTAATATAAATAGGCAATGTGTTGATTCGTTATAGCATCTCTGATTGTTTCCGTAGCCAGGTCTAGTACTGTTATTATTCCAGGATAGAATTTCTCCAGGATAAGTCTTATATTAAATGAATATTTAGTCAGATTTAAATTTCAGCCAACCAGATGGCTTGATTCTAGAATGAAGTTTTAAGTCCAGACTTTCGTTCAGTTGTAAAATGTCAGGTATACATCTCAACCAGGTGGTTTAAGGACTCACGGTACTAAATCAATTCCCATAGAAAACCTTTGCAAACACCATGATATAAAAATTCAATAACTTTAAATTTCTGAATGCTCACGATCTACCTATTTTTATCAGTGAGAATGCATCCTGGATGACAGCTTCTTTGTAGATAAAAGGATATGAGCCGCGGCATTTTCTGGACATACATGTGTTTGAAACATATACTTTTAATTTCCGCACCAAAGAGCCAGTTGCTAATTTTAGTAATGAGTGTTCTAAATTCAAAGCTCTCAAAAGAATCGTTTTACTCAAATCTTTCATTACCAACCAACCCTGACCAGACAACACCATATATACTCTATTTTATCTTCACAAATTTCTAGACTGGTTCCAATTTTTCCATATCATTGGTACCGTGAACCCTTAAAGATGAGCTATAATTACATATTATTGCTTTAGTAGCACTTAAGATTGTGCATCAATACTCTCTCTCTCTCTCTCTCATTTTGCGGTGTCTTATCATATTACTGTCAGACAGACAGACAGATGGATGGATGGAATAAAAGAGTGAGTACACCTTTACCTATATACTCGCTTATAAGTTGAGTTCAGCTGCAAACGTCACAGACCTTTATCCGCCGTCACAGATCTTGGTCATGGGAGTTTAGTATGAATAAGTAGTTAATACAAACACTGTAGACCCTGATGTGCCGGTACATTATACTACGGAAGATCAGGGTCTATGTTGTTTGCAGCTGGATTCGACTTATAAGCGAGTACAAACGGTTATTTAGAACAGTAACACATACCTAATAATCAACTAGCTCATCTTCGCGTGCCAATGTTCCGATTTGTTAACCTATCGACATCACCTTCGATGTTAAGCTTAATAAGTATCCTTTAGAAGTTAATTACCTCCACCGGCCTAGTGGTTAGAGCGTCCGCCTCGAATGCGGGAGGTTTCCGGTTCGAACCCCGGCTGAGCCGTACCAAAGACTTATAAAAATGGTACAAACAGCTGCCTTGCATGGCGCTCAGCATTAAGAGGTTAGGGTTAGGACTTGTCGGCTTGGTGTCAGGATAATGTGACTGGGTGGGACATCATGCTACATGTCTGCATCATGATGCCCCAGTGCCAGACATCACTACAAACTGCCACACTGCAGACATCGTAGCGGTATGACTGAAATTCTTTTAAAGCTACGTTAAAATCTAAATCGCACACACACACACACACACACACACACACACACACACACACACACATTTTTGGCCGATATAAATACAATGCACCGCTGTTACTGGCTATTAGTTGGCCTTACAAACTAAGGGAGACAAATTTCAAAATCCAATAGATGTCGCTAGGACAAAGCACTGAAATATCGGATCGATCGGCCAAGGTGTAGAAAGGTGAACATATCGGAATCTTTTCTAGTGAAAATGCAACTACCGTGGTATCTATAAACGCATCATTTGTAACTTGAGTTAGGATGTTGTCATACTGTCAATCCAGTACCAATGGTTTTCATCACTTGTTGTTACAGATTGCTTAATATTACCAGCCACTATCATCACACGGAGCAGTTCGTGAACAAACCATACGTCAGAGGATTTCATTTGGGGGAATTTAGTTTTCAATGCATACATGTATTGCGTCAAAATTCGTTTTCAGAGGGAAATGAAATGGTGAAATATTTAATTATTGGTCAAGTCTATTTACTGGTCATCACCCATTTTGCGCTTTGATTTACAGTGACTTTCCTTAATCTTGTCACATTCGCCGTGCATATATATTTTTTCGGTTTCGACTACAACTTGTGAAAACTTTGTAGCTGATCCATTTGTTGTAAGCAGCTATTAAGGATAGTGATATAATTCTAACGAAAATAATATGTCTTTACAATTTCATCAAGATTATATTTTGTTTTCTTAGATAGTAGATATTTTGACGCAGTTGCAACTAGATTTAAGAAAGACCATCGAAAATGAACATTATGTGGTAAGGCCGAATTATGACATAGTAATATCATATCTTTTTACTACACAGAACACTGATTTCTACAGATTCTTTATAAGAACTACAAGTCATCAGTCCTAATACAATAATTTAAGAAAGAGTTGTCGGATTAATTTCGAGACCAGTTGTATCTTATCTGATCATCATACGGCACCAGGCTGTTTTTGCATCCTCTGCCTGATCATAAAACGGGCCAGTACCATTTCGCAACCATCCCGGTCCGGGATATGACCTCGGACTGTTTAGTGGCTAATAAATTATACGCCTAATTTTACATGTTTCTGAACCTGCGGCCACATCGCAGCCCACGCTGTTTTGAAGTAACAAAATGTTATCTATTTATGAGTGCGTATAATAACATTGATAGATAGATGGCCAGGCAGGATAAATGGTACAATGAAACATTCGTTTAATAATTTATCATTTGTAATTATTTCAATACAATTCTTTCTTGGCAAATTAAATATGTAAAATTAGATGTATTTAAAAAGAAAGAAACTGTTTTTAAAATAAGCAAACAATACTGAAAACTGTTCAGGTGGTCGAACAGCACTATCTCGGTTACGAAATGGCTAAGTGCTGTCTCACAGTCAGGGAATCTGGTAAACGACCTTTCACGAACAGGATACATTCCGAACGGTCCACTGCTACTTCAACACCATGACAAAATAGCGAAATGGCGGCTCTACTCGGTCTTGAATCAGCCGTTTTGAAACGGTTGTTTGTTGCGAAATGCACTGTAACAGATTTATGACTATTGTGGAAGTTGGAAACACAAAAACAAAAACATATGTGCATGTTATTTAGTGTGTTGAAGGTTCTATCAATACAATATATCACGTAAGCCTTGGTCCTCAGAATGAAAATATATTTAGGACGTTCTAGCCTCATTCGTTCTGACAGGATAAAATAGGATTAAAATTTACGTGTTACAGAATTCAATTTATATTACGATTACACATTACTCACATGCAATTTGCAGTATTCGCATGTGTCAAATTGTGTGCGTGTGTTTGTGAGTATGTGTGTGTGAGAAAATTTTAGACGGAATGCTCAGCGATTTCTATGCGGTTGGAAAGAAATTCAGAAATCTTACGGGTTTTTCGTTTTCAAAATGTATACTGGTACAAATGAATAGTGTAGTAGCTCTTTCTAATGTTGTCCTGCAGTTTCAATATCAAGCAAGAAGATTTTAACCTTATTTGCTGATAGGTTTTCTGCTACATGTTGCTAATATGTATTTTAAATATAATCAAAAGAATTATTATCAATAAAATACATGAAATGCATTATATAGAGAATCGAACAAACAAAGAGATTATTTCAGGACGTGGTTTTAAAGGAAAGAGAGAAAGAAAATTAGGAAAAGAACGAAGTTATTAATGCTTAATGGACGTTTCTCTGGAGTCTTTATGATCTGAAACTGGGATAGCCCTAGTTAATATGTAAATTCGTAATTTTATATATTTTTTCAACCGATATTTCTAATGCAACTATTAAATTTAAATTGATATCTATTTTATAACTATATAGTACAACTGGTTTCCCTCCTGACCCAATTGTTCAAGAAGTGGACTCCATGGCAATTTTACAAAGTAGTGTATATATTCGGTTTACTGTATCTACTCGGACTCCAGATATTTTGTATGGCTTTCGGTTTCGTGAAGTCTCTGTTTGCATCTACAGTCTAGTATAGAATTTGATAAATTAAAAACTATACTATTTACTTGTCAAGATAACAAAGAGTTCACAACAATACGCATGCAAACTGCGACATGACGAAACCGGAAGCGATATCAAACATCCGGAGTCGCAGTAGATAGAATGCAGTGTATATTGCTCGTCTGAACCTCAGTGATGGTGTGCATGACCAACTCATAAATATTAAAAATCAAAATTAACTTGACTAGATCAGTCAAACTCGAGGATATTATTTAAAATGTAAAAAAATAATAATGCATAGCATTAATTTTATTATTATTATTATTATTATTATTATTATTATTATTATTATTATTACGTTTCAGATCTAAATTCATAATTTAGTAGTGATCTCATGGTTTACATTCAATCTGAAGATAATAAGAAGTGTATTCAATTTAGCCATCTTTTCCGTTGTAGTCGCAATTAACATCGATCGAGTCAAGTAAAGCAGCTTCTTTTTACAGTAAAAAAAAAAAAAAAAAAAAAAAAAAAAAAAAAAACCCACGCTTTTTCAACAGACTATAACACATGATCATTCAAGAACTATAACAAGATTTAAAAATATTAATTCAAAAATATTAACAGTATATAATTACATATTCACGATACACAGTTATACAGAATAATATATCTACACATGTATACATTACAGACCATGCATACATACAAAATCATATCAATTTAAGCATACATACCCATACCACTATGTACGCCCATAATGCTCACACAAACATATTTTCTTTATGGAGTTCAAATACATGCAACATTATACAGACACTATATTTATATACACAGATTTTAGCAAAATTAACTAGGTATTAAAGCATATATAAAAACCATACCCATACATCAAATTGCACAACATTAGCATCACCCTAAGTAAGCACTTTCCTCCTTTCTCCTGCCTCCTTTCTCCCCTCCTTTGTCTCTATCGCACCATCCTAATTCAGACTATAGAGTTCCTTAAGGACTCACGGTACTAATTATATGGAAGAATGGGAACCAGCCTAACAGTGGTTCCACATATGCATGTGCAATTAAGTATGCGACAGATACAAAATTCTGCCTCTTTTTGTGGATAACAAGGAAAATGAATACCTTTTGTGCCTTAAATGATTTTTAGTGGGACAATAAACACACTTTCAGATATGGCAACTGTTGCAATAAAAGGGGGTGTGGGAATGTGTAGAGAGTATAGACTTGACTATGCTGGATTGGGTGTTTTGCATATTGATTACTTTCTATGCAAAAATCAAATACATAACGTTTAGACAATTTGCCATTCATAGAGTAATTATGGTCACCAACTTGATATTTCATAGTTGTGTTTTGAAAACATTATCTTTCAGATGTGATCACTTAGGTCTCTACCGCCATACTTAATGCTGATGACAATCATGCTTTTGTGTCCCATCAAATTCATTCACTGAATGTTTTGGAACTTCTTATTCATTTATTTGGTTTATGTCAGCCTCACTTCAGTTTGAAATTATGTGTGTTCTGGAGACATTTTAAGCAACTTCTGTCATTTAAATCTCCTTATCTGATGTAATACATGCATTTATAGAATGTCACCTTAACCCTTTTACTCATTTATTGCATAATATGACAAGGTTGATAATATATTTCAATCATACCTTGAAGAGAGATAAATGGTGATAGCAAACAAGATAACTCTTGATTAGACAGATTTATTTGAATATTTTTCTGATTTTCTGAACTGAAGAGCAAAGGCTTAAATGTTGCCTGAAATGCAGAATTGCTTTTGTTGGTACACATGAATTTTCAATACAGTTTTAATACTTACTGATGTAATCTTTAACAAACAGAACTATGCACACTATTTATGTATGCACTTTGCTACAATACAATGGCCAGTCAAGAAAATCAAGGGTGGTTACACGATTCACACTGCTAATTATATGGAAGAATGGGAATTACTGAAATTAGCACTTGATTTGTTAGGTACGGAATTGAGAATACATGTAGATCCAACAATGCTGAAGAGCATATGGCTTTCTCCACACAGACGCTTGCATTAAGGACGGGTTTATACTAAGAAATAGAGGTTTAATCCCGAACATTCAGATACATAAAGTTATAGAAATTTTAATATCATGGTGTTTACATGGGTTTGCTATGGGAGCTGAATTAGTTAGTAAAATATGACAAATGCGACTTACATATGACATTTTACTTTCCCATGAATAATAGTTAAAACCTGCTCGTGTTACTAGCAAGATCACCATCAACGGTTTCCTTCAAATGAAAATTTAAAAATGAACATACGTGCTAGACTGTTATAAATGTTTTGTTTTTCTTCTTGGTAGAAATGGGTCAAAAGGATGAAATTAAACTTTCAATCATTAAATACAACACTTGGAATTATTATTATTCATCAACAATCCTTGGTTACTACTGCATGCTGGGTACACATTTCACCATCACATACACAGAATTAAGAGAAATAATTTCAAAATTTCAACTTTGGGGATAAACTGAGAAAGTAAAAGTTCAACTTGTTTATAATACACAGCAAAAGTTTACTTTTTGTCGTCGTTGTCATCATCATCATCATCATCATCATCATCATCTCCAAGCTGCAAAGCCAGAACAAAATGGTTATAACAGTTTATTGTGAGCTCAGTCATAGATTGTAGAATTTTGGGGTTTGAAGGGTCAATACAAATAAGTAAATAACTGACTTCTTATCTTATCATTCACCATACGTAAGTCCGTATTGACCCCAAAGATTTATGATACGCACCTACAGGTAATATCCGTAATCATCGAGTTTGTAAACGTTCAAATCAATTATGTACATGATTTATACGTTGGAGTTTTAAATGCCACTTTATTTAATTTATTGACGGACGTCATTATTGAAGTCAAATGTTAAATACCTCTTATTTCAAATAATTGACGGGTATTAGGAACGGAAGTATAATTATCGGCATTGTAATACAATTTTGTTTTGCTTTGCACCTATCGACCTCGCTACAACACATATATTTAATAAGAATTTATTCCGAAATCCGTCAGTGTAAGTAAAGATTGAAAATGGAGTCAACAATCTGCCGTTTGGATTAGACAAAACAATCACAAGCAAACTATGCATTACAAAATGCAATGAAATAAAGGACAGTTAGAGGAGAGGAAATTGGTTTCCTTGATTAAAAGGTGTTTTTAATCTGAAGGAAGTTTTAGATGCACTTTAACCTTATGCACATACTTTGACCAATATTTTTTTTTTCTCCAACAAACTCCTTCAACTTTTATTTTATCAAGATTTAATGGTATAAATACATACTGAATAACATTGTTCAGTCCCAAAACTATATTTATACAATAATATAAAGAGGTGTACAATAAAACCCTCCATGGCCACAGATTCAATTTTGTTAGTGTCCTTGTTTATTTATTCATTCAGATGAACTCATTGTTCCTCTGCGTTATGACTGCATAAAATCAACGGGTGTACAATAAAATCATCGAGATATAATATTCCACAGATTTTATTTTGAGAAAATTTTCTTTATATGATATTTGTAAGAAATTTAAGTGTTTTCTATCCACGTTAGGTATGTGTCCTTTGTAGACATGAGATTTATAAACGGACTTTTAATGATCTCTGAAAATGTCCAATACGCACACATGATGATTTTGTGGAGGTGTCCTTTGTAGATACGTATTCTTCATACAAAGGTATTTGCTGTATATGAGTGTAATCTATCAACACATATTCTCTGAGTCTTCTATGGACACATGTCATTTATATAGGAGTATATATTATATAGAGGTGGTCTCTATGAATGTACGTCCTTTATATGGAGGTATATGTTGTATAGAGGTTCTATATAGATACGTGTCCTTTATGTAGAAATATATGTTATATAGAAGTGTCCTTTATGGGCACACGTGTTTGATATAGTTTATATGTTATAGAGAGGCTTTCTATGAGCACAAGACCTTTATTTATAGCCATATCTCATATAGATGCGTGCTCTATGAACACACATCCTATATATTAGGTTATCTGTTATATCGATGAGTCTTCTATGGATACATATCCTATATATTAGGGTATCTGTTATATCGATGAGTCTTCTATGGACACACATCCTATACATTAGGGTATCTGTTATATGAATGAGTCTTCTATGGACACATATCCTATATATTAGGGTATCTGTTATATCGATGAGTCTTCTATGGACACATATCCTATATATTAGGGTATCTGTTTTATCGATGAGTCTTCTATGGACACATATCCTATATATTAGGGTATCTGTTATATGGATGAGTCTTCTATGGACACATATCCTATATATTAGGGTATCTGTTATATGGATGAGTCTTCTATGAATACATGTCATTTATATAGAGGTATATGTTATATAAATTTTCTCTATGGACAGGCGTTCTTTATATAGAACAATAGGTCATATATAGGACCTCTGTGGACACACGTCCTTAAAATAGAGGTATATGTTGTATGGAATAGTTTCCTGTGGGCACATTCCTTTTAATAAAGATATATGTCATACAGAGGTTCTCTATGGTCACACGTCCATGATAATGAGTTATATATTATATCGATAAGTCTTATGCAGAGGTGCGCTTAATATGAAGTTTTCTTTTACGGTAGGTTTCACTGAAGTTTACATATTCGAATTTGTTTAAATCTTGAAATAGATAAATGGGATAATACAATGATACAATACACAACTTGCAATGTTTGAATAGTTGTGTGCACGAATTTGTATGTATGTATGTATGTATGTATGTATGTATGTATGTATGTATGTATGTATGCATGTTCATATATATTAATGATATGATTTAAGTCAGCTATTTCTAGCATAGAAAATAACCAGGTCAATAGTGTTTGTACGTTATGAACTGTTACGAAATTTCGCATGCGCATGTGCTGATTTTGATTGATTGGGGCTGGAATGGTTGTGGTGGTGCAGATCACTTAAATCGATTTTCACGAAACCTTATTTACTGCGTTAGGTTCGCTTTCAAAAGGTAAAATGCGGGATATAGTATAATATGTACTCAATCGACAGAGTTCATATTATTCATCACAGCTGTAAATTTTACAGCTGTGATGAATAAAATGAGCTAAGGAAATTCAGTGTTTTTCCTAATCTGTTCCGATGCAAGAGGTTCGTCTTTTTTCTCGCAGAGGGCGCTACATTGGTAACGTCATGTCTATTGAACTGGACCCTCTCGACTTGCATGTTGTACAGAGAGAGAGAGAGAGAGAGAGAGAGAGAGAGAGAGAGAGAGAGAGCCTTAGGTCAATAAAATATTGAGATTCCAACCCAAAAGGTTCAAAGCGTGGGGCGGGGATCAGATCAAGAAAGGTTGTGATAAGTTTTCAACAAATATAGAATTCATATATTGTTTATATCTGATACCGTAAATAGAAATTTAATACGCTCATCGCCTTCCACGCACTTTCTCAGCACCTAGACCTCTATCTTTTTCTTGTTTCAAATGTTATCGGAAAATTTATAAGTGCCTTCACTTCTCACTTTTTAACCAATTTCTTCACTCTTTCAAAAACAACAGTGATTGAGATATACAACAGACACATCCAAAAGAAATATTGAAGATTCTACATTAAGAATATTCCAGTTTTTTATGTTTGTATGATTTCTTCTAAATTCACCCACACACACACAATTGATGCATAATCCGAAGATTATAGCTTTATAGTTTTAACACGGAGATAAAACCTGTAATTTTGATTGGCAAAACTATTCGGGTTAAGCCGACCATGTCCACGATTTGTGAAAACTTCAACTCCAGTAATGTCCAAATCATTCTAAATAACGCATGGCTCAGAAGTTTGCAAAGTTAAGTGTTTTAAAAGATATTTATGACATGAATGTCTCCAAAAACAAAACTGAACGTTGTTTGAGGATTCATACTTTCTCATTTAAGTTACGGCGCTACAGGAATTACGTGCTGAGTAAATCACCTTTTTGAACGAATGAATGTCGACTATCGATTAATTGATAACAACATTGATCATACAATTATGGCTTGGTAATATGAAAAGGTTTGCACACAGGTATGATGACATACAATTCCCCAAAACTGTAAAGTACCGTATATATACCACAAATCGGATCCAATTGCAAACTTCATACACCCAGATCTGCCGTCGCATAATGCGCCGGCAAATCTAGGTCTATCCAGTCACCAATTTGTTAGGCGTAATCAGTGAATGCGGCTTCTACCCGAGTACAATCGGTCAGAAGGTAATGACGTTCCTTTATGATAGTACCACTACTAATACTACTTATCCTTGTAGAGCCCGTAACTTAATTGACGAAGAATCCTAAAAAAGCAGGGTCCATAACTTCGTCATTAATAAACTACAGGAAAAGCAGTCTCAAGTTTGATATTCTGGAAGCAGATATTACGATAGAAGTTTTGCGGCGCTGAGATAACAAAAGAAAGAGAACTTGATCTGTGTAGGGGAGAAACTGAGACGAACTTTGGACATACATATTGAATTGCATTTTGAAAAGTAAACAAAGTCCCTCAGGTTTAATTTGTCATACAAGATTTTATTACCAATGGTTATATTTCCAACAGGAGATTATGGCGATTAAGAGCTGATGCAAAGATTAATCAAGAACAAAACCAATTTATTTGGGAAGTATTGAGTGTGGATAATTTCCAAGAATTCAAAAGGAATCAAATTAATAAATTGCAAAAATATGAGTATAATTTCCTGGAATTATTCAAAAGAAGTGTGTGCCCCTGATGTCAGCTACACAGATATGTGTCTGTTCTAGCACGCTTTCTACTACATACATACATACATACATACATACATACATACATACATACATACGTACATACATATAACAAACGACTTTTCATTTGAGCTCTATGTTGAACTGATTAGTTTAGATTCTGAAAGGTTTTTGTATCATATGGATAAAATTTCAGATTTGTGTCTTAATTAAAGCTAGTAGTACTAACATATAGATAGAATTACTTACATATAGATAGAATTACTTACAGCTCCAAGTCCATTTATTTTGAGGCTCTTTTCTTTTGTTTTATTCAAGACTGGGATAAACAGATAGACATAAAAATTAGGTTTATCTCCTCCACCAAATATTGAAAACATGTTCAACGGATAAGTAAATTCAAACTGATGGCAAAAGAGATACGGTCTCTTTGATATAACCGTTTATGGATTAAACTTTGCAAAACACTTCTCCATACTGAACAAGTTACAGACATGATTTTATATGAAATTTCTGTCAATGTCAAATAGCGATCTCAGATCAGTCAATGCCTTTTTCAGTGATACTCTAAAAAATGTATACTTTTAACAAGTTAGAGCGTTTTTACACAAGGTAAATAAAGAAGCGTTCTGTAATCAAATTATATGGCATTATTTTGGACGTCATTTAAAGTCGTTGACTTTCATACGTCTCATTGTTACACATCTCGTTTGATGCATCAATTAGAAGATGAGTTAATGACATTCCTCGCAGATTTATTTAGTCATAAACTACTTATTGTGACTTTTTATTAGCTATGCGATTCTTTGCTGTCCTCTAAGAATTTTATTCCTAAATAAGCGTGAAGTGATGTTGGGATAAATACAAAACGGGTTATGTTCTCTTACAACAAATATGTGATACATTGGGTGTGTCTGGCCGTTTTGGACAAATAGTTCCATTCAGACCTACTGACAAATATTTGGTCATTAGGGAGTATCTATATACATACAAGTTGACGGTTAAGTAGGTAAAATTGTCTTTGTTAATATGAACAATAGAAGAAGTAGAGAAACAATGTGATCATATTTTATTTTCTCAAGGACTGCATATTTCAATACAATTGTAATTGTTTTCCAGAATGAACAGTGCCAGTGAACTAGATATTCATCAACAACTTGTAGGAATATTAGTAATGACACTAGTATATTCATGATATTACTTACCTTGTTTAGCTCTCTTAGACAATAGATACAATCGATATTTAAAAATGACTCATTCTTAGCGACCATTTCATGCCGTTGCAAAATAACTTAATAAAGGAAAAAAAAAAAAGCAAAAAAAAAACAAAAAAAAAACGCACGTACATGCTTATTGCTTTTCCTTCCTTCGTTCTTTCCGTCTTATTTTACATTTTACAGCCCATTATCAGCAAAGGAATACAGTTTTGTTTGTCCACGTCCTGCAGGCATTAAGATACTTTTGTGAATAAAACTAGTTGTCAATTTGACGATGATTGTGTGAAGCAATGTAACAATGCAACCAGGATCCTGAGAAAGTTCAAAAAGCGGGTGATCCACTTACATTATCTACAAACATCATGATATTAAAAATCAAAAACTTTAAATTTCTGAATGCTCATGATCAAACCTGTATTTGTTAGTATAGATATATCCTTGATGACCGCATATGAGTTGAGAAAACAATATAAGTCGCGGTATTTTCTGGACCTACATGTGTTTGAAATATGTGCTTTCAATTCCGCACCTAAGTGTCAGGTGCCAATTTCAGTAACGAGTTTTCCAAACTGAAGTGGGTAAAAGGACTGAAATTTCATCAATAAAACACTGTCTCTATTTTTTCAGTTACAACTAGGATAAACTCTGTAAAGGTTCTTTTCACTAAAAATTTTCTTTAATTATCAACCAATCCTAGCAAGCCAACCCCAAATATACTCCATTTTATGTTCACACATTTCTAGACTGGTTTCCATTCTTCCATATCATTAGCACTGTGAGCACTGAACGGAGGCGTATGTGTATGTATGAGAAAGAAAGAAGTGGCTGTGCCCTAGCATTAGAGAGTGTGTGTGTGTGAACTTGACAAGAAATTTTAGCATTTCTCTTATATTTTAGAAAATGATAAGTTGCTTTTAGCTGTTTGAAGATTAAGCGGTAAAAATTTGAATCTATTTTATATCGGTAAATTGTTTTGTCAAGATAATCAATAAATTATTAATGACAACATATATCGCATCATACCAATGCGTCCTCTCTGAATACAATGAATTTTGTTAGTTGTGTAATTTGCATATTACGATGTGCATGTTACTATTATTAGTTTATTCAGCGGTCTGAAAGGAATGCAAAAATTATGATACGTCTTCATTATTCCAACGTTCCATGAGTGTAGAAATCAATTCTTAACAAATAAAATAAATTCACAACTGCACTTAGACCTACCTATTCGATTCTTTGTCAACAAATTCAATACCATAATGTAGCCGTTAAAAATGCAGTTTAATAACGATCATAGCCAATTATGAAACATCACAGAGAGTAGTACTAATGTTGTAAAGAAAATAAATATATTACGTTATGCGTCACCTATAATACGAGAGAGAGAGAGAGAGAGAGAGAGAGAGAGAGAGAGAGAGAGAGAGAGTTGTCATAGTTAAGGAAATTACGAAAATGCGTGCATGTTGCTTATGGGTTCCTATACCTTTTCGTTTATTTGTAATTTTCTTTGTTTCCATATGTTGTTGATTTTGCTTTTTGTTGTTGTCTTTCTTTTCTTTTTTATTGCAGATTTCCCCGGTGTTGATTAGGCAAATATTATTGCCTTTATCAAGCTATGGGATCGGGCTTAAGTTCTTACACGTTTGTTTGTCCTCTTACTTCCGACATTTAGACACTAATATGAATGCATCCGATGACCGTAGGAATCTTTGTCACTAGGCCACTTTGGTTCAGAGCGGGTTAAATAAATATAATATATAATTCGAAGATATGTTACCGATATCAGTTGCTGTCATAAGAAAGATCTATCGTGGACCGGTAAAAAGACAAAGATAGGTTAAAATAAGAGATTTACACAAATACAACGGGAAATTATGAATACAGATCTACTCTATCTGGAGCAGTTTAATACAACTACGTACGTAATATAGTTTGGAAAAATATTCCGCAATCTAAGGGACGACTATGCTTAGTATTTTCAACACTATGCATTTATCCTGTACACAAAATTTGTGTGTTGCTCGTCGTACGACTTCGAGGATGGAAATGACGTCTCTAACAGTTATTTTTTCTTTCTGTGAGGACGTAAGTGGCTTATCAGGCCAATTTATGTTCTGAACTGTCTGTGGCACACTGGCAGGAGATGCCGCTTAGAGTTGCTTGAACAACAGAGAACAAGCTGTTGTTGCTCGCGCTTTTGCAATGCTTCTCAGCTCTTAGTCTGTAGCTCCAGTATGGATGAGATTGTACGAGGCGAAACAGTCCTCTGCGAGATCTTCCCAAGACTCAAGGTCAATGTGGAAGTGTTTCAAGGATGACTTGAGGAAATCTTTGAAGCGTCTCTTCTAACCTACATGAGATCGCCTTTTCTCCTTTAGCTCGCTGCTGGAAGATCTTTGGCAGTCGCTCGTCTGACATTCTGGTGACGTGGTCTACCCATCTCAGCTGTGATTTCATTAACAGAGGTAGATGCCTCGAACACCTGTTCGTGCCAGAACCTCGATACCTGGGGCCTTGGCCTGCCATTGTATCTTCATCAGTTCTCTCAGGTAACACAAGTGGCAATGGCTCCCCGTTTTTGGCATGATGTCCGTATACTGTTATTAGTTCGCATGCACACAGCATGGTCAACAAATGCATGACTTTATACACTTTTAATTTTGTTTGCTGGCACACATTTGCGAGTTTTCTGCCGAAAGCCACACATGCCTTGGTAATTCCTACATTGGTTTCGTCAGCAATGTTGACTGCACATGGTATTGTACTATAAATTGGTGAGCTTCTCCACTGTCTGGACGTTTTAACCATTCACTGTGATGGTAGGCTCTATGTAAGGCTTTCCTGGTGCAGTTTGGTACATCACCTCTGTCTGCTTGATACTGACTGTGGGACCAAAATTGTCACAAGCTGAATTAAATTGGTCTGTTGTATGGTAGACCAGGGTTTAGCAATTAGGGAATACTGCTCAGTAAATGGAATATCGCAAACAGTCACTTCTTGCAGTTTTTTCTTCGCCCGTAGTCACAACATGTACAAGTTTAAACTGCAGCTGACCCAGCCGAAACGTCATTTATTTTTCCATCGTTTTGGGGATTACGTTTATTGGTGCATTCCATGTCTTTGCGACTGCTTTCATTAGTTAGTGACTATCATAACCACTTAGGTTCTGAAAGACTATGGTTATTCTTGTTTTATTTGGATAAATCCGCATCTGCAGCTACATACGATGAGAGCGGCCCCTTTGTATTTTCCAGTAATGTGACAATTGTCACGGTCTTTTTCATTGGTGGAGCTAACACTTCCTTCAAGGTCCAGCAATGAGTGGCTGCAGAAAACTTATGAATATCACCATTGGTTATAATCATGTCTGCGGGCAATGAGAGCTGTTTCCGAATCTATTATACAGTAACCTCTAACGATTTCAAACAACAACAACAACAAAACTCCTCAACCCTGTGATCTGGCACCCTGGGCGCGGTATAATAATGACCATTCAGTTTGCTTATCGCATCTACCAACAATATATAAAAAAACGCATGGGATTTGCTCAGCAATTTGGAGTGTTTTGTTACAACATCAGTAGCGTTCAAAGGAACATTCAAGCATTCCAACTCCGCGTAGACTTTAAACGGGACATTCATGTTTCTCTGTACGGCGGGGAACTTTAGAATGCTTCTGCCTTGATCTGGCATGAGAGCGTGCTGCTGCTTTTAATTAATTCCAACGCAGTGAAAATCATGCTTGTCAAGCAAGTGTTGCGCAGTGAATAAATGTTATATGAACCTACCGCGAAACGTACCACGGTATACCGCAATTAAATTAGGGACAAGCAGCTTCAATGTTCTGGGCCAGGAGTCTGTCACTTTGTTGTTTATTTCCCTCTGTCAATAATTGATTTATAGTAAAATAACACCATATTATATCCATGATATTATTTGGAAAAAGATTTTATCTCGAGACTAAAGAAAAGAAATTATTTCATCTCAAAAGAAAATCAGGGTCCCTCCGACCCCACCCCACTCTGAAACTTAAATCGCCAACGCCTTATGTTAGATGAATGTATTTTAATTGTTGTACAAGTTGCAATCTAAAAGCTGTAACTAAAGTGGGATGGTTAATCTTATACTATAGCGGTTACTGTTAAAGACATCGTGCTGACATTCGAAAACCTATTGATAAAAATCGAAAGTGTTGATACTGACGCTATTATTTACTAGCGACACTATTGGTATAATAGGTAGAAAACAGCAAACATAAAACAAACTTTCTAAACAAACGTGAAAATATTTCGTGGACTTGAGAAAATTACTCTATGTTCAGACAGTAAACAAATGCGCTCCACATAATCGCAGGAGGACTCGCATCCTTACAAAGGAATACATATACTTGACACATTCACATACGCTAGTAAATAACTAAAACATGATATGTGTTGTTTTGTTTCTTTTTTAATCCAAAACTTTTTCCAAAGGTTGGATATGGTTCGAAAGGCTGCACAACATTCCATTTGACCATCGCCTTAGCATATGCAACACGTGTCAAGCATGTGATTTAAGGATCATAAATATATAGACAAAACTACAAATGTATTTATTCCGAATGGGTGGCAAGAACACCCTCCTTAAAAATGTAATTCCTTATACCATAAAATTTAAACTCTGATTCTGAAATGAGTCTTAGCTAAGTCTGGTATATTAGATGATTAACATTGTGGAACTTCCCCCGGAAAATTGGGAATTAAGCATGGGTAAAGTTTTCTCACAACGTGAAGCATTTCTAACCATGCCTTGGCTTGCTTTCATGAGTTTTTCTTACTTTGTCTGGATTTTAAAAAATTTCAATAGAATATTTCAGCGCAAGCAATATAATCTCTCTCTCTCTCTCTCTCTCTCTCTCTCTCTCTCTCTCTCGTTTCATGTTCATCTGAGTACTCATTGTCCAACATTATGTCTAAGACATTATTGTCCACCTCAACTAACTCTGATTTATCGGCATAGATACAATGAAACGCACATAAACTGCTCTTCGTTACTTACCGTACTCTCCCATTAGCCTCAGTGGCAAAAGCATCCATTTTCAACAAAAAATATGAATTCATTTCTTAAAATTGCAAACGTGTGTTGGATTTTTTTTAAATAATCTAAAATGTATAGCTATAAATCACTCCAGATATTGTATATGGACTATTATTTAATTTTCGAGTTATGAAAGCAGCTCCAGTGTCAGTGTGAGATACGGAATCACAGACTGAACATCTGCATCAAACGCCATATCAGTCATATCACTTAATAACAGCATATCAGTCTCAGTCTGCCCTTATGAAATTTTGTTTTGTATGTGCTAGGATTGTTGAATAAAGTAAAAATCTTTGTCCCAGGCGTACATATTAACAGTAATACGCAAGTTTATTTCTTCAAACTTTGAAGGTTTTAGTAATCTGTATGGGGAATTCAAGATTTGCAAACATGAGTACACCCAAGTATTGCCGGTATTTCCGCGGTTGGTCTGTGTTGTCGATAGTGGTATAACGTGGACAAAGTCTCCCGTTCATAGTATCGATTATCGTCATTGTTCACATTTATCACCGCTCCGGTGGCCTAATGATTAGAGCGTCCGTATTGGATGCGGGAGGTCACGAGTTCGATACCGGCCGAATCATACCAAAGACTTATAAAAATGTTACTAAGAGCTGCCTCGCTTGGCTATCAGCATTAAGAAGATATTGTTAGAACTGGTCGGCCTGGTGTCAGGATAATGTGACTGGATGGGACATGATGCTACATGTCTGTGGCATAATGCCCCAGCGCTAGTTATAGCAACTGCCACTCTGCAGACATCGTAGATATATGACTGAAAATTTTTAAAGCTACATTAAAAATTCAAATCGCACACACACACACACACACACACACACACACACACACACACACACACACACACACACACACACATTTATCACTAACCTCGGCGGACCGTATTAGACCGTGTTGTGTTTGGGGAACCATACAGTTGACCAGTCATGCATTTGTCAAGAGACCATCCGAACTATGCACTGATGTACTTTTCTAACGTATCAAGCATTTTTTTTTCAAAGGCTTCATCGAATTAGTCATTGATGGCCTTGGAGTCTTTGTGCTTTAAGATCGCACGGGCACCTCTGTGAATCTACGGGGTTGCAATTTTAAACACATCCTTGTCTGAAGACTTACTATATTCAAACATACGCCACGAACATCGTCCACATGAACCGCGGAGATGCTAGAGCGCTGTAGCTTTGATAATATTCCCAACCATATCTTTGACAAATGTTTTCTTTGGTTGTTCAATAATTGTATGGTAATATTCAAAATCACTACCAAGTTTATGTAATTTAATTTCCGGAACTTAGGGTCGTTGACAAACACACTCGACTGCCTTAGCGTCGATAGTGGCCGCGATACTCAGGCGTTTTGTTCATCTTCAGATATAGGTGTGCAATTTCTGCCCCTTTGGCTCGTGGAAGAATTTTGATATTCAGCCGTGCTGTTGTTGTTAGATAGAGTTCGACTGTGAGACCTGATAGCGTAAGCAATTCTGCTTTTCTTGCGCCTCTTCGTATTTTCATTCCATGTTCTCGCCCGGGTATTTTCAATTGATTTGCTGCTGATGTTACCGGCTGTGGTTCATACGGGGAATTTTTGTATAACTGAAAATGGTTCATTCGCGAGTTCTAATAATTCAAGTATGCCAGTTAATTACTTGAGCTCATTCATGATAGTCATGATGATATATAAAGGAAGCTCATTGTTTCATTGTAAGTCCGTCAATACATTTTTAAAAATATTTTTATTTTACAAGGATCAGAAACTACAATTGCTTCAGTCCGAGGTGTTATTTCTTTGAGTTTTGAATCTTATTCTCAACCGTGTCGACGTCGTCCGGTGTATCTATAATGATACATTCTATTTTTGTTGCGTTGATGAGTCTGTGCGCGCGATAATACTCGCTTACAGATCCACATAGGTGGCAAAGTTGATTACGCAAGTTTACTCTGATGAACCTTTATAAGAATGATCGAGAATCAAGACCAACACGTAACACGAGCAGATGTGATTTACAGTATTCGTAATGGCATGTTCTGCTGCATAATTCATATTTTCCAAGGCATGAACCTCTCAAGTTTTGGTGTTTGTTATCTTAAACCCGCTTTTTGTCACATTATGTTGCTTTGGATGATAACTGACGTTATACCATTCATTAATTATAAGTAATGCTTTAACATAAATGGTTATATTACCAAGTATGATAACGGCTGGCAATGAAGATATTTTGACCATGTAATTACCTATATGGTTTTTAAGGTACATATTGCTTTACCTTTAATGTTATACTTTGGTTGATAGAATATTGTTATAATAAAGTCAATATTTAATCTCTATTTATGCGTCGGTAATTCCGTATGCTAACATTATTCTTGCGTTTATCGTGTTTTCTGTCCGTTGGAAGCCAATTAATGATGTATCGGGAAATCAATTAATCTATGGCCTATTAATTCGGGCAAACTTTACCAATAGAGCCTCAAACGTGACAACAACAATGGCAACAACTGCTACTATCACTAATAATAGGAACTTAATTCCATAATATTTACATTCCCCTCAGTACTGCTAATATTTCTTATGAAAAATCAAACAATAAAGCAGCAAGGTTTATCTTGAACTTTTCATAGGAAGAGTATTACTGGTTGATTTTCACACGAAGTTTAGAGTGAATGCAGTAAACAAGTATAGCAGTTGATGATTGGCTTAGTTTCTTGTTTTGATCCCCACCTGTCTCACACCAACACTCCGCCAAAACAAAAACAAAAACAAAACAAAAATTAAAGGAACTATTTCATCTGGTTCATGGACAGTCAATTGGCAGCTTGGCAGTTATTCATCTTCTTCATCTATGTTGAGAGTTTTCTCTTTCTTCCCGTAGGCAGTAATGGCTGAACTGTACACAGCGTCTTGCAGGTGGGACCACTTGGAGACGATGGTGTCATCAGGTGTCTCTTTGGTGAGAGCCTACTGCAGCTTGTTGATGAACTGCTGTTGTCTTCTCTTGGTTGCTCGCACAGCAGGTGTTGATGCGTGGGCGACCCTTCTTCTTGGCGTGGTGCAGCTTCTTGGGTATTATTCTCACCTTGCTGGCTACGAGGGAATGGTCCGTGTCGCAGTCAGCGCTGTGATAGCTGCGGGTGAGAAGGACACTGGCCAGTTCCGCGCGCCTGGTGATGACGAGGTCCAGCTGGTACCAGTGGCGGGAACGTGGGTGTCTCCATGACACCTGGTGGATTTCCTTGCATTTGAAGAAGGTGTTGGTCACACATAGGTTGTGGGAGCAGCACAACTCCAGCAGTCGCTGACCGTTCTCGTTGTTGATCCTGCCCCTTCCATGAGAGCCGAGACAGGTCGTCCAGGTCTCGTGGGTAGCTCCCACTCTAGCACTGAAGTCTCCTAGTAGGTAGAGGCCTTCAGTGTTGGGGATACTGGATATTGCTTGATCCAGAGCCTCGTAGAACTGGTCTTTCTCCTCTAGGGTGGAGCAGAGGGTTGGGGCGTACACGCTCAAGATGTTGACTGGGCCTGAGGATGTTGTCAGTCGGAGGGCAAGGACCCTCTCAGTGCCTGATGACGGAGGCTCAATGAAGGCGACGAGCGTGTTCTTTACAGCGAAGCCGACACCGTGCTGTCTAGGTTCATCCGAGGAATTTCCTTGCCAAAAGAAGGTGTAGCTGGCTTCCCTAATGGTGCCGCTGTCGGACAGTCGGGTCTCTTGAAGGAAGGCAATGTCGACGTTCAGTCGGGAGAGTTCTCTGTCAATGACAGCAGTTTTCCGTGCGTCGTCAATTTCCTGCAGGTCAGCGGTGAGTCCAGGACACATGGTCCTGACGTTCCAGCTTGCGAAACGAAGAGCTGGAGTCTTCTTTTTTCTTCTCTGAGTCTTGCCTGGTGCGGAGTTTGTGGCCTGCTTGTCGAGATGGTTCTCTAAGCTCCACGCACCCAGTAGAGCAGACATGCCATGGCGGGACAGCACCTTACTGACTGGGAGCTGCCCAGCTTAAGGCGGGCGGTAGCTGTCCAATGAGACATGGCGGTCTCTCCCACCGTTGGAAGCAACCCAAGACGCCAAGCTCTACGCCAATCGAGCTATTGCTTAGAACCGGCTGAACTGCTGCTTCCCGTGTTGTGTCGGCGCCTTACGACGACGCTGGAGTGTCCTCTCCAGTGGAGCTACGAAGCCTGGGCAGGGTAGTATGGAGAATCAGCTGTTGCCTATGCAGCAAATCCCCCCTCTCCAGGCAGCTGGTGTTCCTCAGGGAACGATGAATGCCGATACAACTTGGCACCAACGGAATAGCAGGAGTTGCCGGAATGACATTGGAGTCAATGTCAGACCGCCTTAGGGACTCCGTCTCTGGATTCTCTGTTGGGGTTTACACCCTTAGTCTTTCCCATTAGTGGGTATAGCCGCAAGGCAGCGGAGGTTTGGGATCAGAGTTTTCCTTCTCCTAGATGAGCTACCATCCAAGGTTTACGAGCCCCATCTATCCTAACCGACTGGTTTTAAGGCGCCAGTGGCCCGCCTTCACCCTTTCTCCTGTTAGTGGAAACATGGTCCGTCGGACTTAGAAGCTAAGCCACTCGTGAAGGCCAGGAGCCGGATTTTAGTTGACCGAAGCGATCAGAGACGCAAGCTGTATGAGGCATTTCTGGAGCAGTGGGGCGCTTGTCTCCCACTCCCACCCCGGCAATGTCAACCTTGGACCATACAAGCAGTGATGGTGTTACGAACCATAGAGGTAGTGAAGGTTTACCATCCATAAAACCAGTGAAGGTCGTACGAATCTTACAAGGACAGACAGACAGAGATTAATAAGCTTTTCCCGCACACTCTCTCTCTCTCTCTCTCTCTCTCTCTCTCTCTCTCTCTCTCTCTCTCTCTCCAACGCGAATAAACGTTATTCACAACCTTACATTGATTGTGACTCATCTAGTTCCGCTGATGACGTTTCTAAGGACCTTGCAAAGTGATTTCTATATTTCCTTGCCTGAATCAAGCATATAAAAGATGCGAATGTGTAACCAGAAATAATTCAAAGTCCATGAGATAGAGAGCTAATATTTGGAACACAAATGAGAAGTTATATTTTCTACAACTTTGAGTCATGAATTGCCTCGTTTATTCCACGCCTTATACTTGATTGTTTTAGCTGCAAGTTGACCAGTGAGTTTACCCACAGTCATATTTACTTGAACGAAAATAGCGTGCCAACATTCTATTTTACATATTTTCGCTCCGTAAGCAGAAGCTGGGGCACTGACTATAGTTGGTCACTATAGTTGTATACTAGAATGCTTAGTGATATCGTCATTTCTTACTAAGAAAGAAGTGTATACAGTGTTGAACATCGGGCCTTGTTGAGCCAATGTCCTTCCACCCATCCATGTCGCAAACTTTATGATAGTTAACAAAATTTTTCCCACGATGCATGGAAAACAGTTTGTACAGTAGCTGTTACTGTTTGTATCGTTTATAGGAACGACTCAAAATAGCGTGTATCTGTGTATCTGCAAAGACCCTGTGTATTGTTTGTTATATATACTTCAACAAACGAAGGAAAAATAATCAAACTCTTCATCTTTGGTCATAAGGTTTAGAAAAATCTTACTTAATGCCCTCATTCTGTAAAGGTTGCACAATTTACTATGATCTTTATGTACCTTATAGTGTTACGACCATGTAGTTTAATTACTTGTGTGTTAAAATTTGAATTTTTTAAATTTCATTTTTGTATCATTATATTTTATTATGATGATGATTATGTTCAGGGGATCTGATATTTTTGAAAGAAACATCGTGTTTATTTAGAACGTAAATATGACTCTCGGCTTTCGTAAGTTATTTTTTTTAGATTGCCGGGTTGATAAACAACCGGCGTAAATGATTGGTTGTGGCCAAGGTCATTTTCTAAGCATATGTGATTACATCGTGTACTGCGATTGTTAGATGATGAAATAACCACGCGTTCTTCGTGTGCGTGCATGAAATGACGTCTTAGTTCGGTTTAAAAACACTTAGGTCCCTGTAAAATGGTCAGAGTCGTTCTTACACCTTGAGAAGAAGGTATTATTTTTCTTGTGCTGGAAAGAGTTTATTTTTCTTTACAGCTGTACAGCTCGAGATGTGTCTTGTTATAGACGACAGCTATAGGAGTTCATCTACTTTTTAAATAATAATTTATTTTTCCCTGGAGAACTACACAAGTGGTTTAGGACAAAGACATTCAGTGAAATTCATTCTAAATTGGAATAGCACAGTATAAATTGTGTTTCAACGTGAAATTCTGGACATTTGTGTAAAGACTTCATCTGACGTCATCGTCCTCCATCTTGGAACGTCATCAAGATTCGAACCTGGATTCAGTTAAAATTATTTAGTGATAGGACTTGTATTTTTTCAGTTCTAGAGTAAATGTTTGGATTTTCTTCACAAACCTTAAGTCCTATTTCATATTTTCACCTTTTCACCGTGTCTTTTAGGGAAATAAATTATTTTTGTTAAAACTTACAAAGCTTGTTGTCTTCACTCTTTTCTTTTGTTACTTTTCAAAGAGCCTATACGGAACAATAGCATGAACCCCAAAAACTATGACTCTAAAAATTACCGGAAGTTCCTTTCCGAACAGCTCGTTTTAAACAGAGTGACAAGTAAATTGCATCTCTTGAAATTTTAGACAATACATTTAGCAGTCCTATTTCTGTTCTTGTATAACGTATGATACCATTCTAATGTTATAGATTTCTTTGTTTCTTTGGCAGTTAATTTAGCATGCATTAATAATTGTTAATATCAAGGTATATGACTTTAGTTGTACCTGTGACAGCCATCGGTAACTAATAATAGAATCGTAAAGATAAGTATAGTTTTTCAGACTACAGTGTACTACTGGCTATGAAGCACATTCAAATTACGTCATTGGTGATATCAGTTACAATATTTACTTCAAAATAGCAATTTCAAAATAAAATTTATAAATTCTCTCATATTTTATGAGCCAAGGTTTCGATATGTTAACCTATAAACGCTTTGGCGGGTCTATCTGAAAGTGTGTCGGGTCTGTGAATTTCATTGGATGCAGTGGCAAGCTAGCGCATCCAATAAAAATCAAATTGTTCAAATCTGAGCACTGCACCTGCATGATCGAAGCAAGCGGTAGAAACAGATGAAATGGCCTCATAAATAAGCCCCATAAATAAGTGATTTTCCACTGCAAGTTCATGTTTGCACAAATATATCCTTTCCCTCATAGCCACCTGTAATTTTTTTTTTCTGGTATGTAGTCTGACTTTCGATATTAAACTTACAATGTACCCGTTTGAAATCAATTGTCTCCACCATTTTCGGCCAATGTACAAAGCACCGGCATTACACGCTATTGGTTAATTGGCATGACACTCTAAGGGAGGCAACTCGTACAATCCACTAGCTATCGCTAGTGCAAAGTACTGAAATATCGGACCGATGCATCTTAGCTAGCCAAGGTTCCGATTTGTTAACCCTAGCTACACCTTGGCGGATCGATCAGATATTTCAGTGATTCTGGTCTGTGAATTTAATTAGAGCCACCACACCCAATTAAAATCAAGTTGTTCAAATTTGAACACTGTTTCTACATGATCGAGAGAAGGGGAACACACAGCTAGAATGGACTCATAAATAAGTAATATTCCACTGCCTGTCCGTGTTTGCACAAATAGATCCTTTCGTCAAATACACCTGTAACGGCATCTCTCTGGTACGTTGTCATACTTTCGGTGTTAAGCTTACAAAGTATCCTTTTGACGTTGATTGCCGCCACCATTTTCAGCCAATATACAAAACACCGCTCTTACAGGCTATTGGTTAGCTGTCATTACATACCACGGGAATCAACTATGAAATCCAATAGATGCCACCAGGACAAAACACTGAAATATCTGATCGAGCCGCCAAGATGTAGATCCGGATAACAAATCGGAACCTTGGCCTTTGAAGATGGCGAAGATGAAATTCTCTAAGATTAATGATTAACAACAATATCGTATTTATGCACTGTTCTTCTTGTCGATTAGAATACAGTGCTTGATGCACCTGTAAGAACCTTGTGTTTGTGTCAAGTAAATGAAAATCCCGAATAACACACACACACACACACACACACACACACACACACACACACACCTTTGCATCCTGTATCCGACCCAAAAACTCTCACTTGCAACATTAAGTCTTTTTTCTTTGCAATTTATCTTGGGCCAGGATCACCGATACTCTCTGTAGCAAAGTCATTTATGGCTCACTGTTACGATGTATGTTCAACAAAGAATTTTTAAGCGTCACTTCAAAGTGCTTAGCGGGTCATAGCAGTAATTTGAGGAAATTTTGACACTGAGTATGATTTTTGCTTTTACAAGACTATTGCTTTTCGACATTAAGCTTGTGTCCGGCACATGTAACTTACTATCAATCATTTCAGCTGTCTACACATGTCCATCTTTGAACATAAATCTTGTCCTTTTTGGGCGAGATCCCCTGTTCTTACGTCATATAACCACGAACCTAAATAACAGACGATTACACGATGTCTAAGCAAAACCTGTCACTTGCATTGCTTGGCTACAGACGTGGATTTGGGAGTGCACAGAGGACTGTGCAATTCCAGCGTTTAAACTTTACAGTCGCAGAGGATAACTTCGTACACTGGCCCCTGTCAAGTTTCTTAACTTAAGGCTATCATGTGACCTTTTCAGCTACTATTGATAAACAATTAAAGATATTGATAATTTGTGAAGTATGTGTTTCGTACTTGTGCTGTTCTTGAAATTGATGTGAGGCATGTACACGTACCTGCCCAGTCACTTCACAGAATCTAGACACTGAAAAACAAACAACCAGCTAGGTAGAATAGCTAGCCACCCACATCAGTAGACAGGATGGGTTCATGGCAAGCAGAATATCTCAAAACGACCTGGGTGGTAGCTATTTTGAAATCCATCATTCTGTTTAATATACAATGTTTATCAAATTTATCACATAATGAAAAGTGCTTGTATGTGCACTCTGAGCATCACTTTGTATCCAAAATGACCTTCGAAGATAAGAAATGCATGTGTAAATTTGTTGCTGAGGTGTAGAAACCTTTTTTGCTATGAGCTTCCGTTGATTTTTCTGGTCAAATAAATGATATTCTTATGTTGGATTTAATATAGCTATGCGTAAATATGGGCCATTTGATCTGAGTTATATACCGTATTTTTTATGTAATTTGCCACCTAATTGGATACTTGATGTAGGGCTGAAACATATAACCTTAACTCAAACGGGAGGGTGGTAGAGGGAGCTTGCTGTTATTGTTATAGAAAAAGCTTGACCTAAAGTGTGCTGGAAACCAACTATAAACCGAAACAGTGCCCAGAACTTACCAATGTTAAAACTTCCAACTTAATATTTGTATTCAATCACTTCGTCACTTCATAACAATTTGAATTAGTCAACACTGAATCCGATAAGGGAATTAGGAAACCTCGATGTAAAATTGTTAGTTGTATAAAGATCGACCTAAACAAATAATAAATTTTACTGTCACTTCGTATTCCACTTATTTCAGCCTTCCATGGAGTTCGCTTAAGTTTAAAAGGATGATTATGTTTTTCATATCCGTTATCACTAAGCTTCTTCTCTCGGCAGATATTTTAACTTGGAGTTAGATGGTATCTACTGACAAAGGTCGATTCCATGTCTCTACGATAAAAAGAATGCATTTGCAGAAAACGTCCCAAAGACACGAAGAAGACACTAGTTAGATGAAACTGGTTATAGGTAACCACGCGTAACTATTTTGTAATTTTGTATGAAAAGAAGATATTCAAATGAGGTAGATGGTGACATTGTAGAATCTCTCTGCATTTGAAATGCCAATAATATGTAGCATGTGCCTCTTCCGACTCTTCTATGTAACCTCTTAGCACTGGTGGAAATAAAGAAGTGGAGCTAATGTATTTTGGAGAATATTGATTATATTTTTTGATAGATCCATAAAAAATCATATATGCTGATACGTTCCATACTTTGATCATGTCCGTTGGCATATGATGTCATTTGTGATTATGTTCTTATAAAGCTCATGTTTTGATCGTATTTATTTAGGAAAATTGTAATTTTGTTTTATCCGTTGTTAGATTGTGTTCATAGCAGTATATTATCAGATTTATTCATTATTCATTTGCATTTTAAATAATCATCTAATTCATCTAATTGTACTAAGAGTTTTCACTAAATTCAATTTCACCTAGTTTCATTGTGTTATAATATACTGTAATGAAATCTGATGGTTGTGTTCACATTTTGAAATCATCACAGGCTGAACACAAGTAGGTGGATGTGACGTGCGTGTTCATATTATGATCAAATGAATACTTCAGATTTTTGCCTTGACGTGTAATACAGTTTCCCAGACACTGTTTCGTTTACGGTCATGAAATCTAATGTGCATTCACTTTAATCACTTGTGTTAGCACCCATAGAAAGTAAATTGTAGCTGAAATGATTCATTTCTTACTAAAATGGCAACGATAAGTGATTGAATTATGTACTGGCAAAGCAGACAAGACACAACATTCACCAAAATTTTGTTGTTGATTCATTCTAAGCACAGACCTTTAAATTTGTAATAATTATAAGCTTAAAAGAAGAGAACGTCTTTAATTTGGATTGATATCATGGATGGGACACTCGTTAACAACTGTTTCAAGAATAGTTTCACCCTCGCCCTCTTTTGCTACTTTTGCTTATTCACAAAATATATAATCTTTATAGCGCATGCGCTTTATTTACTTACATGCAAGTAACGTTTCGTCCTTTTCGGAAACCAACATGTACTAAATATGTTAGATTAGTAAATAAAGACAGAAAAAATAATATAGTAGTAGGAGTATTGGCAGCGACAGAAATATCTGTAGTACATTTTATTGACGAATGCAAGGCGAAAGGTGGCAATAATCAATATTTGGGAATCAACTATTATCTTTCTACATGTATCTATGTCTTGTAAGACCTATTAATGACTTTATTAATAAGATGCAAGTATATTGTGCCACATAATTGTCCTACATTCCGTTGAACATTAAGTAAAATGAATGTCAGGAAGTAATAAAATGTATAGAGCATGTGGATACTATAATCATAGGCAAATGTGTGAGAGTCTGATACAAACAGATGGATTTTCTCTTTAACCTGCACGTACTTCGTCAGTCTTTCCTTGTTTCCGAATTACCGTCTAAACACAGATATACGCAGAAAACAAGGGAAAAAACCCCAGCAGAAGGTGGCATATTGATGGTCGTTGGGTCTTGGTGAAATATCAGCGTCTTGTCATACAATGACCATATAATTACTTGTACAACTTTTAAGGCACATATTGCAGTTATATTTAATTTTATATCTTTCGACCGATTCTCATTAAAATTTAACATTTGATACATTTTTTAAAATATCATTTTTCTTGACCGATACGCCTACATTGTTCTCGATCCTATCATACTTCCCGTTCTTAGTGGACCAAGTAATGATCCGTCGGGAAATAGAATATCAGATCGTTACAGCGTTAGAAGCTGTTTTCTTTCCTTTTCTAAAATCCAAATCTACACCCGTTTATTGGCACATTTCATAACTGCTTCATATGACTCTGTCACGTTCATCATTTTGAAATTTTTTGCAGTCCAAACTGAAAAAAATATTGGTATTAACAGCACCACCGTGGGCAAACACCATCAAAGTCATCATTCTAGTCATTAATCATTATCCTAAGGAACTTAGGAATAGGAAACCTGTTTGGAAACTACCTTTTACCATACCAGAGTCCTTCATTGTTGATGATATTCGTCAAAGGTGACAGAAAGTTACTTTCTGATATAACGACTTTGAATCTATATTTAAATTGCGTACAAATATGCAAAATTAGATAATGGTTTTAACTCTGAGGTGAAATCTGAAATCCATAATTTTATAAACTTGGATTGTGATAGTAAATGCAGAACTCCCCTTCAAAGAAAATGTGCACTGCTTATAAATATAATTCATTAGAAATTGAAACAAAATATCCTCTCATGTTCTCCGATCCAGAACTTTTTAAATAATTGTTTTATTTAATGAATGCATCATGCTATGAGTTTACATCCGCTATAGGCAATGGGTTCACTGTTATTTGTATTCTCCTCCAAGTTTTGCAATTATTGCAAAACCGGATTGTCTTCGTTTTCGGGCAACAAAAGGATCAACAAATGCACCGTTTTAACAACAACAACAACAGCTACTACTACTACTACTACTACTACTACTACAACTACTACTACTGTAGAAACTTCCCACAATATCGCGGGTTCTAAGGTATCGTGGTATTCGAAGTTCTCGGTATTTTTCGCCACCCCACCCTCACCCCCCGGGCACATATGGTTACAGATGCATTCTTTAATTCTCTCAGATAAGTTTCTGTAGTTGTAGGGAACAGGTGGCAGGATGAGGGCCATGAAAGTATCATCCATTTTTCAAGTTGATTTACACTTTGTGAAACATTATATTAAGCTCACAACATTAGGACAAGTATATGTCTTCGTAAAAATATTTTTTCGTTATTCGTAACTCACCTTGCATAAACGGGAATCTATATGTCGTCTGTTTATCGACCATTTCCCGCAATGATATGATTAAATCTGGAAATTAAATGCGTTTCAATATAGAACAATGAACAACTAATAGACATATATAATATCATGAAGGCCAGTATATTTCCTTATTCGCCGATCGCTAACTTTAAGACCCGCGATACCACAGAACTCTGGTATACTAGTAGTAGTGGGGACTATAATGATGGCCAATTAATTTCTAAAATATTTACGTCCCCCACATCCTGCTAGTGTCTGCTATGAAGAAACAAACAATAGTGCTGCAAATCTTATTTCTAGCTTTCTTCAGAGATATAATTCCATTAACAACTAATTTGTTGTTGTTGAATGACCAACTTTAAAGCATTTCTAGGTAATGACGCATGTCAACAAATCTACGTAAAACATGATTCTTGTGTAGTACATGATTGCAAAGTATCACTTCGGCATAGATTTATTAAGAAATCAATTCCTTAAATTCAACCGATCTTTTGTGAAAAAAATGGTGTTATTCTGAATAAGCGAAGCAAAATCGCAAAGAAGGCCGAATCCTCTGTGCTAGGTGCGACAAATTAAGAGCCATTAGATGATATGAGATGACTAAGAAAGAAGACCAGACATATAAAATGCAACCATATACTTTAAACCCAAATCATCAGGCAATAGCATCATCTATAAAAACAACTTATTGACCAAATATGGTCATACGCCACCAAACACATAAAATAAGTCCGGTTGTTAAGAAATACGACAAGCATCTCCTTTTATATTGAACATGTAGTGTGCAAAGTATGGTTTTATCTGTTGTTACTTAATGCAATACACTGTAATGAAGTAAGGTAGCAACAAGTAAGCTGATACTTTCATCTATTGGCTTAATTCCCATTCACCAAAGACGCAAAAGGTGATGAAAATACCTACTAAATTACGACGAGGACGACGACAACTACAACCACCTTTAGAACAACAACAGCAGCAACAAGAACAATAACAATAAGTAATTAGTTTGTCAAAAGTGTAACGAATTTAACTTAACTGTTAAGATGGGAAAATTGTACAATAGATCTGTTTATTTTACTAGATCGCATAACGCGTATTAGTCTCCTGATATGGCCTACAGCATTTACGTTCTCGTGTATAGTTATAATTAACATGCCCAGAAGTAGACTGGAAACAAAGCTGTAATATTTAAATGGGTTTTCTGATAAGAAAGGTATTAATCAGTCTGAATCCGACATCGAATTTTAGCAGATCTTCGTGGTTTTTCACCTTTCAATATATGCAAATTCAATCAGCTTGCTTCATAAAATAAATTTATCAAGGAAAAGAGCATATAAAAATAGACTTTCGCATTTATAGATCGATGGAAACATTGCTCAGGAATGAAATCATACCTGGTTTCAAGCTCTGGCGATGTGCATAAGAACATTTTATCTTTAGACCTATTGATTGTAACTTGGTGTAGTTCTAATCCATATTTATTTGTGTATGATCTCAGACAAATATGGTCAAATTGATCTTCCTCACACAGGGTGCTTATATCTTTATTCCCAGGGAATCGAATGTCGCTTAAAAAAGTTTCTTACATATTCTACCAAAATAAGCCATTCAGAATGTTTAATTTTATTTAACTTAGCTTTTAGTGTTTCCAGTTTTTCAGTTTTCTTGTTTTTAAAGAAGACGTGACGAAGCACACACACGTATTTGAATTAATGATGTCAAAAATGTTTCCTTTCCACATAAACACGATGTTGATGTTTGAATAATGCTGCCGTCAGGTATTGCGTGTTTTATTTCTGTGGAAAACACGTTGAAAACGCCAAGTTGACAGTGAAGGCTTATGCAATAGAATGGGTGATCCCTCTTAGTCATAGGTTGCGGTTATTTGATGTACTTGAGGCAAACATTTCATTTGTTGAAATATCAAATCTTGTTGAGTGATCGTGACTTACGCAAGAAAATGTTCATATAGATTAATTTAGCTATGTTTAAACGTAGCTCTACAATTGTCATTTAAATATTTGTAAAATATTTCGAAAGCAGCTGATTTGAATCCATGTTTAATTATCCATACATACCTAACACAAAGATAAACCTCTCAGTGGTGTTCCGATTCAACACTGTAAAAGTGTAAAGGTACAACTGAACTATAAGAAATGAGCGCATAACAAATGACCCCACTCACTATGACTTGCTCGACAGGGTCTTAAACCGATGAATTTATACTGAGAAACATAAAGAAAGTTTTGGAGAATCGGCATTGGGGGCCACAACTTCCCTAAATATCACGTGGAATGTTGTAAATCCAACTCCTTCATTATGCCATCTATATCAAGCTGCACGTCATATTTGGTTAACATACAACAATCGGTTATACAGTTATGCTGCAGGAACCAAAGTCAGGAGCATATAAAGTCGATGCCCATAACCCATCTAATTTTAGAAATTCAACTAGTTTAATCGATATAAATCTGCATGACAAAGTTTGTTTAAATTTCAACAATCCTTGTTTACTTAATGCTATTAGGGAACATGTATCCTGTACATGATGTCAAGGGATTCTGGAAAGCAAATTCCATTCAAGATCTCTACAACATACAGCTGCGTATTCCCCTTGCGATCTCTACAACATACGTTGAAATCCAACAGTCTTTGATAAAATTGTGCTGCGAAAATCAAAATTAGGAGGATAGGCAACGGGGTGGTGTAACTCCTGTAAATGATGTCCTGCAGTGCAAGAAATCAAACTCATACGAGGTCTCATATATATAGAGTCGGACAACGTGATTACTATAGTTTTCAGCCGACTTCGTCTTGTAGATCCCTATAAAATCATGAAGCGTTGTTTCCTAAGAAATTACAGTTTGAAGTAGAAATGCTATGGCAGTGGCATTGTATTCTCAACTAATATTATGCAGAACCACGAGAACGTGCTTTATTGAAATTTTATGTGCGTTTTGAACTCCTAAAAATCATAAGAAATTTGCCTTAAATAAATTTGGACTAACTTGCAGGACATTTGCGAGTGAGGCTCTTGTATTAGGACTACATTAACTTAAAGGATTGTGAATTGATTGGATATAAACATATTGATTCGACTTAAGTTAAAGAGGAAGGATGAAACTCTGAGTGTGGTTCAAACTTACTACTCTAAAGAAAAGATAAATTCTAGATTCAATCATTAGTCGAAAGGTAAAATAAGCATGAGTAAAACATTTGTATTCGCGATTATAGTTTGAGAATTATAACACTCTTAAGATAATATAAACCTTCGCAAAAATAAATTTTTTGTTGAATATATACATTTTAGATCTTTTACTTTACAGATTACAGACATTCAGGTGTTTTTACGCCTTTTGCATTTATTATGTCTTAATAAAGACAGAAGAGAGAATAAACAACATGTTTCCAGCTCTTATAAAACTGTAAAAGTGCAACTTATCTAGATTATCTGATGCATTCAATTTCATGGAGCTGTGGAATTAAACATAGCTGCTTAAGACAACTAGAATCTATTGATGCATATACGGCAGAAAAAAAAATAAACGTCACGTTCATCAATAAAGCCCAGACGTGAACTGCTAAGGAATCTCATATCTGTCAGATTAACAGAAATGGTGACTGGAATACAACTCTATTCAAGACATATGAGTTAATAGGTTTATTACCACATCAAGAAAAGATTACCGTAAAACGATACAATCAAAATTAAAAGTTGAATCTAACTTAACGCGTACTTAATGTCTATCACGTATTGTCCAGAATTTCAATGATAAGCTGATACCGCTATCAATAAAATGTCAAATTGAATTTTCATTTCAACTTGCAACAGGGCACTCCTAACAGTGTATTTGATTTGGCTTAGATGGCATTTGCAAGGGCTTTTTATTCTTTAATAAGCTCAGTACTAAATGACGCAATTCATGCATTCGATTTGCAGACGATATCAACATTTCGCTCTTCAGGTATACTTGGGCTATTTACGAGCTGCGGGAAAGGTGAATTCTTGCTACGAAATATTATGATCCATTTAATAGGCGAACGTATTTGCAATGGACGGTCTCTTTCAACAAATATTGCATTAGTCAGTACTTATATAATCTTTGAGCACATATTTTAATGTAAACTTTACTAATCATGCAGCCTTTCCGTGATTTATCAATTTTAAAATATTAATTAATGAATGTTTAAAACAAGTGAATTAATAACTCATAAAATCGAACATATCCAAAGCATTGTTATCATAAAAGAAGATAATAGGATCATTTGGCACAGGAAAATTTTTTCTTGAAATGTTCAGCTTCTCTTATGAATTTGCTTCTTATCAATGTTTAGGTAAAATGTAAGCTTAGAGGGTTAGTCATTTCGGATAGCATTGAGTGATATTCGCAAAATCTGATCTTCATTAGAATTTCAAAATGTACTATTTTTTCGATGAAGTCCTTATAAAATAATATTTTTGAGCGAAGACTGGTTTGAGCAAAGGAAAAGAAAATGAGCTATTAAACACAGTTTGATTTGGAATTATTTTATCTATTTTAATTGAAGAGTTCCGAGAATTCCGAACTCAAATATAGTTGTGTCATTTTTTCAAGAAAAGCATCTTGTTAAAATCTATACGAAATTTCTCTAATGCGGATAAAATTGACGATAGTTAAGATATTATCATTACACAAATTCAGAGGTATTTATGACATTTCTTTTGTTCTTAAAACGAGCAAGGGGAAGCATATTGCTCTATGCTTAGGTACATTTTGCAACTTAATACTGCTTTGTCATATGTAAAATCTGCAGGGTTCTTTGCAGAAAAAGAAAGCATGGAAGCAATACGCGGACCCAGACATATAGTGCCGAAATCATTTTCCTTTTAGGAAAATAAAGAAGGTTATTCGATGACTCTTTTACATTTTAATAATGAATTTCAGATCGAATTCAAATACATAATTTCAGTCATGAGTTCAAGACTACAATTGTACAAAAAAGAAAACGCATATATAATTGATTCGGAAAAGTGAATAATAAAAATCCAAATATCCAATAACAGAAAAGTGTGGTATCAATGGTCTGGGCTCAATACAGCATAGACTTCCTTGTTGCGAAAGGTTATGATTAAATTTAGTGTTTTGAAGCTAAGCCGGTTATTTAATGTCGACCATGTTATGTTTAAAGTTTCAATTGTTACTCTAGTACTGATATACGGATATCACTGAATTGTAATAAATTAAAATGTTTGCAATTCTACCAAGATAATCACATTTTAATTGTAAACGTATATCTTCATAGCCCGAAGGGTCTTTCTTCCATAAAGATGATGATAACCTGATTTGTTCGCTGTAAAATGTATTCTCGGCGATTACTGATGGATCGCTGTGTGATTTGGATTTTTAACGTACCTTTAACAATTTTTCAGTCAGATCGCTACGATGTCTGCAGTGTGGCAGTGGCAGTTTATAGTGATGTCTAGCACTGTGGCATCATGCCGCAGACATGTAGCATGATGTCCCACCCAGATACATTATCTTGACACCAGGCAGACCAGTCATAATACTAACCTCTTAATGCTGAGCGCCTAGCGAGGCAACTGTTAGTGCCGTTTTTAGAAGTCTTTGGCATGACTTAGCCGGGTATCATATTTCATAGTAAGAGAAAATTAAGACAAGCAATACAACAAAATGTTACCACTTTGATTGAAATTAAATATAGTAAGAATTTCAAACTGTGACAAACTCTTCTCATACCCTGGGGGAAAATATGCTCTTTGAATCTTCAAAAAAGTGCTCCAAAGTCTTGTTTTATTATCCCGGTGGGTTTTGTATGTTTCGGTACTGTACACTAATTCAGATGCCTTTTTTATAACATAATTCTATTCTGGATCTAACATCAAGGAGTAAATAAATGAATAAGCACGAAAGCCCATAGCTGATACGTCAAGTGGAAGAGGATAATTGAAATACAGATGTTTCCAGTATTGAGGAGTGTTAGGATCCAGTTAAAACAAGTGAAGTTTATCAGAGTTCAGTTAAAGCAAGTGAACTGTTAGCAGAGCCCAGTTAAAACAGGGAAATTTAACCATAAAGGAATCATATTAAAGTCAAAATCTTTGCTTAGCTGATCATGATCACGTAGGTGTAGAGGTTCATAAGAGAATATGTAATTACTATCAACAGTCTAATTTTGATTGGCTAATATTTCAAATATTGTTTTCTCCTTAATTGTAATAAACATAGTCAAGTACACTATTTACATAGATAATTTGTGTAAGATGTTAAATAAATTCAGTTCTTCAGTCATAAAAACATATTTGTTTATCAGCTAAGCTGTTTAACTCATGCATAATTATAAATCGAAGCTACAGCTATCCCAATCTGTTGTTGTTTTTTGTGGAGACCAGGATTCGTGCATTTGGTGAAGGAATGTACATTAGAGTTACAGATCTCTGTAAACAAATGTGTAGAGGTGATAGATTTACCTGAGAAAAACACTTCAGTTATTTAAATTTTGACAAAGTTTCCAGTCCTATATAAAGCAGCATTCGAGCAAAGCAAATCAATTCGAATTTGACGCATGGCAGCGACTGTTGTTCAGACAATTTATATTAAATGTTCCTCGGAGAGGAGAGTCTTTGACTGGAGGTATTAATTAACTTCTACATAATTGAAAAAGCAAAAGAGTGTCATCGAAAATTGGTCTCACATTTTAATGTGAGAATCAGAAAACGTGTCAATCGTCCTTTTCTGTAAAAAAAAAAAATAGAACATCGACTGTAGAGTCATCGTATATTCAGATAGCATTCAGCGAGATCACTGTTAAGGAGATGAACACGTAATTGTTCACTTCCAGCTTACCAAAGCTACAAAATCGTCAATGATTACCATTTGATAAAACATTCAACTGATATGGAAGCAATGTGAAAATGTGTGACACGCTTGTTTACAAGAAAGGTTCTTTTTTATCATCTCAGATAAATACAAAAGTGATACAGCCCGTGAAAACTCAAACATAGAGGCGCTAGCACAGTTAACCGTCAATCCCACACGAGGGGAACGTGTTGTAGTAATAGTTCAGACGGATGTACGGACGTACAATCCAGTAACCAGACAAGAATAGTAAGTCTGCAAGGCCGTGTGCCAGAAGGGACCGTGGAGGCATTTATAACAGAAAAGGAACATGAGGAAATTTCATTCAACCTGATGCAGCGGAGGAAATCTCTACCAAAAGGTTCAGACAATTTGCAATCCTTGTTGAAAGAGTTCAGGCAAAATTCGATGGAGACAGAAAAAGATCTTGTTCGTGTGGAAAGCTTAAACTGTCCAAAACCGAGAAAGGAGAAGAAGGACATGTATGTGTCTTGCAAACGATTTCCTTTGGTCTGTACAAACAGAAAAGTTGGATTACATCACTGTGTTCACAATCATTACGTTTAGCTTAATTATTCTATTGCACTGTTTGTACCAGTTGTAAGCTTTGTCCACAATCACTGTAATTAGGTCATATCAAATTTCATGTATGCTTCTTTGTTATTGAGAGATCTCTAGAAATAAAAGAAAATATGATTGCCATTATTTTTCATTTATATTTTGATTGGGGACGACATTTTTGGTTCATTTATTGACATTTAAAACCGCAGAACGAAAGCGAAAGCAGCCCGAACATTTATAATGTTGAATTTCTTGAACTTGCATTCAAATACAAGTGTACTTCCGGAATGAAATGTATGAATGCTGACAAATATGACTAGCCATTTTGAAGGTACCGACATGAAGCTAAGATATAGCCACGGTACGGCATCATTCGTCAAGCATACCAATATAAAAGATATTGACCAAAATATGTGATGGTTGCATCGAATTTACTCAAATCATGATTAGACTGATGCTTAACTCGGCTTAATTTTACCCGAAAATGATAAATAATTAACGCTTTGTTCACACTAGGTTCAAATAATGAAATATAGGATTTTATCCACATGATTTTGCGCGTGTCAGTATTACAGAGACGCGTTTTAAGAGGATTTGTTGACTTTGTTTAGCTAATTAGCACCAACAGCTATCATGCAGAAATACTCCATACAATTTGTGCGCATGCCATTTGTATGCATTTGACTGAACAGATTTAACAATGGCTTGCACAATCGAAGAATGTTTATGTGATATGTACATACAATGGTTATAACAAAACATAATTTGTATTAGTTATTTGTAGCAAATGTATATACTAAACAGAATATGCAAACACGGCCGTTGTTTCCTTGTCTTGGCTAGAGTAAAGAAGAAATGGGAGTGTGTGGAGGGATTGATATGTGACAAACAGCTGTCGCTCGTAGATAAGTTTTAAACGAGGACTGCTGACCAAACGCATTATCATAGATAATACCCTCGTTTGTATATATAATTAGAGTAATAACTGATTCTGATTTTATTTTTGTACGAGTTTATAGAAGTAAACATGCTTTGAAAATCTATGAAATTAATGTTAATTATAAACCGTTACTTATAACTATCAAATCTTCATTATCAAAATCATTCAGAAATATAACGTCGTCTTGCTGAAATCGTGCTTTGTAATACACCTTTTTATCCATCTATTGCACTATTAGGTTTATATTATATCTGTGTTTTAAATTCCATGTCTTTGATCGTATTTATTTAGCAACAATGTTATTTTGTTATATCAGTGGTTGGATGTTGTTCACACCAGTAGGTTGTCAGATTTATTAATTATTCATTTGCATTTTAAATATAAATCTGATTGACATAAATGTGCTAAGCGTTTTCTCTAGATTCAAATCCATCTGGTTTCAACGTGTTACAATGTACTGTCAGGAAATATGATGATTTGTATTCACATCTTGAAATCACCACAGGCAGAGCAAAGTAGGTAGAAGTGACCTATTTTGTTATGGCTAAATGGATATTCTATATTTTTGCCTTGACGTATAGCGCAGATTTCTTAACACTGTTGCATTTCAGGTCAAGAAATCTGATGTGCATTCACCTTTATCAATTGTGTTAGTAACCAAGAAAAGATAATTGTAGTTGAAATGATTCACATTTCTTACCAAAATGGCAATGATAAGTGATTAAATTATGTAACGGCAAAGCAGAGAAGACATTGCATTCAACAAGATTTGTTGTTGATTCATTCTTGGCAGACCTTCACATTTTTATTAATTGTAAGTTTGGAAGAAGATAAAATATTGAATTTGGATTAATATCATGGATAGGACAGGCGTTAACAACTGTTTCCAGTGCATTTTCATTTGCTGCCTCTCTTGGTACTTTTCAAAAGTATTAATGTTATTGTGCAGTCAGTCAAAAGAATTGTTTGGTATAGACATGGTGATTTGAGAAGAATGTTGTTTGACATCACCTTCATTATGTAATAGTGATGTACTGTCGGAGAGTTGCTATTATTCATACTTATTGGTTAGATAAAAGAACACGAACACCGGTAATAATTATTGTATTATTATTTTCGTAATTACTAAATACCGTATCATTATTACTTTCATTTTAAGTTTATGAATATCCACATAATAATTTGATTGTCATTGTCTTCTTTGGGTAAACCAAAACTGAAACATAGAACAGCAATGGTCACTCTATTATGATGTTGTTTTCATCATATCTTGTAACATATTTCTAAGCATGCGCGTTTTCGTGGTTTTTGGACATGAGAGGTTGTATCTATGTTATACATGCCGATATATTTCTACTTATTTAAATTTATTTTGGTAATCATTTGAAGACCAGTAAAACAGATTTTTATAGATTTTGTCCTGGTTAAATTATATAGTCGATTATTTTTTTACTGTAAAACGTTTGTAAGTACGTGTAAATATACTAACCGTTTGAGCTTGTATATGAGTCACTACGTTTATTTGCTTTAGATATTCGCAATATATGATACATGCATTTTTTGTACTTCACGCAGATAACGTCTCATCCATTTCTAAAACTAGCATGTACTTAATGTGTTAACTTATTAAAAAAAGACAGAAAAATTAAAATAGTAGTAGGAGTAATGGCAGTAGCAAGAGTAGTAAAAGCTGAACAATTTGCAAATGGACTGCCCGACAAAACTGATGAGGACAAGACTCATTGAACGTTCTCACAAGATCATGCATTCCAAGTCTGCACACTCTAGTGATGAAATCACAGTTGAGGTGGGCAGGCCAAGGAGGCTCTTCCATGGCGAACTAAAAGATAGAAAGCGATCTCAAGGTGATCAGATGAAACGCTTCAGAGATTCCCTCATGCTATCCATGAAACACTTCTACATTGACCCAGAGTCTTGGGAAGATCTCGCACAGGATCACTCCACCTGGCACAGTCTCATCCATGCTGGCGCTACAGATTTTGAACGGAGGAGAAATACAGAGGCAGTGCAGAAGCGTAAGCAGAACAAATCTCAGAAAAACAGCACATCCTCCATTGATCAGGCAGACACAAACGGCATTTCTTGTAAAGTGTTCCAAATACAGTTCAGAGCACAAATTGGCCTGATCAGCGAATCACGCAATCACATAAACCAAACTAGTCAGGGATGCCATGGTCATTTTCGAACTCGAAGGATGGTCAACAGTAGCACTAGTCCATTTTACTGGTGAACGAAAAGCGAATAAGGGCAATAGTCAATATTAGGGAATCAACTATTTTCTTCTACTCATAGCTATTTAACTTCAGATCTATTAATGACTTCATAATATACAAGTATATGGTACCACATATTTGTCCCACATTCTGTTGAATAAGAAGAAGAATATTTATAGGAAAGAGTGTAAGAAAGGAATAAGATTTATAGAATATGTAGAACACGATATAGATAGAAATTTGCAACAGAACATGTAGAACACAGTAGAGATAGGAATTTGCAGTCTTATACACATCGTTCGTTTCCTACCGCTAAATAGTTTCGTTAAATAGCACTTTATAGTATTTTCATCAGTCTTCCCTTGTTTGCAAATTCAAAGAACTACCGCCCAGTTTCTAATCTCCCATTCATGTCAAAAATCTTAGAAAAAGTTGTTCTATCCCAACTTGTATCTCATCTGAATTCAAACAGTCTTTTTAGCAATGTACAGTCTGCATATCGCCCTTGCCACAGTACTGAAACTACTCTTCTGAAAGTAGCCAATGACCTTCTCTCTGCTCTGGATGGCGGAAAGATTACAGTCCTCACTCTCCTTGATTTGTCTGCAGCATTTGACACTATAGACCATGATATATTACTTCACCATCTCCAGCATGTATTTGGCATTCATGATACGGCCTTACTATGGTTCAAGTCCTACTTGGTCAACAGGACACAAATTGTGTCCGCAAATGGAAAACACTCCAGCCCAGTTGATCCATGCTGTGGTGTTCCACAGGGGTCTGTTCTTGGACCTGTTCTCTTCATTTTATACACTCAGCCACTCTCAAATGTCATAGATCATCATCCAGTGTCTCACCAATTGTATGCTGATGACACCCAAATATACAAATCTAGCCATCCAGCTGAAGTTGAAGCTACCATCCAAGGCGTAGAGAGATGCATTTCCGATGTGAAATCATGGATGACATGTAACAAGCTGCAGATGAATGATGATAAAACTGAAGCCATCCTGATTACAACACAAAGACTTTCTCATTCACATCCTTTAACTCAGACAACAAATATCAGCAACACCAACGTTAAATTCACACAGTCATTACGAAACCTCGGTGTCACTCTCGACAGTACTCTCTCGTTGCACCAACATGTCATGAACATATGCAAGGCTGCATATCTTGAGCTGAGACGAATCAGCTCCATTCGCAAGTATCTTTCAGTTGATGCCACTAAAACACTTGTGTGTTCCTTAGTACTTTCAAGACTGGACTATTGTAACTCAATTCTGTCTGGTTCGTCTCAATATCTACTTCAGAAACTTCAAAAAGTTCAAAATACAGCTTCTCGAATCATCCTTAGAGTACCACGATCAGAGCACGCCTCTCCCCTGCTCTGTACCCTACACTGGCTATCCATACGATCCAGAATTAAACACAAAATTTGTTCTCTGTGCTACGTTTCACTGACGGGCTCCAGTCCAACATACCTATCTGACCTCACCCATGTGTACACACCTGCAAGATGCTTACGCTCCTCTTCTGACACTCGTATTCTCATTATTCCCACTATGAAGATGAAATCATATGGACAACGCTCTTTTGCATGCCAGGGCCCAGCAACGTGGAACGAATTGCCCACTGCACTTAGACACAAAGATACAGTGATCTCATTCAAGAGCGCTCTTAAAACTCACCTATTTCAACTGCAAGAACAGACTTAAAGACCTAATAATGTATCCTTGCCTTAAATATTTACAGCATATTTTCTGTTTCTACTTTCGTGGTGTTTGTTTTAATTTTGTAATCATATCATTATATATGTATTTTTTTAAGTGTTGTCAAATGTTGTAAAGCGCTTAGAGCTTCTAAAGATTAGGCGCTATACAAAGTCCTCATTATTATTATTATTATCAATTCTCGTCTAACACAGATATGTGAATAAAACAATAAACATTCAGCAGAAGGTGACAGATTGGAAGGTCAATGGGTCGTATTAAAATATCAGCTTCTTGTAATACAATAACCATATAATTACTTCTACAACTTTAAGGGCACATGTTTCAGTTATATTTAATTTTATACGCTTTGGGTGATGTTAAATTATCATTAACATTTAGTATTTGATACATTTTTTAAATGTCAATGTTCTCGATCAACGCATTCACATTGTTCTCGAGCCTATCATGCTTCCTATTCATCGTGAACCAAATAAAGGTAGACTGGAAATTGCATAATCTAAAGCCTAATAATTAGGACCATCTTTACCAAATTTGCGATCTATGCTGATCCTTGAGTATGACATGCTTACTGAGTACAACGCAATATAAATCGTGAAAATGGAAGAAATATAAAAATAATTATTCAACAATGAATCATAATTTCACATAAAATTTTCTTGAGTCTTCTAGGAAGGGATTAGATAGAGGAGTTTTATTTGTTATTTCAAGTGTTACGTACAGTTTTCTAAATAATGTATAATTTTCTTTGCAAAATGGACTTATATCCGTAAAGCAAATATAAATACGAATCTCTTAAATAGTTGTACGCAATTAACTGACATGATTCAAAGCAATGATTTAGGTAATTATTTTTCGTTCATTGTGGTCAAATTAAAACATAAACGTGAACAACCCATTTTTGAAAAGTATTGCTACTTAGAATTGTTATATCAGTGATAGTATTTGGACAATGAAACAGCTTAGATTCTTGAGGAAATAAGATGTCAGAGATATAAACTAAGCTCTCATTTAGATATTCATAATAAATCAAAATATTCATCGAAGCATTCTTTATGTCAGTACGCTCATATCTTAGAATACCGTAATTGTTTTTATCAACACAAAATATGCCTATTCTAAGCAGGTCGTTATAGCGATAGATATGGGATTCCTTCCAAACTAAATCCACTTGTCGTTACAGCTTAATTTTAATCTGTTACGTTCTCTTTTTCATATTGTTTGCAGTCAAAGCTAAGAGTAAAGCTAAGAACTACAACATCACTGCGAGAAAACAACAGTTATCATTTTGGTCACTTATCACTACCTCTTTGAAAACTTCTTTTTACGATACCAGATCGTTCCATTGTTGATGGTATTCACCAAAGATGATTGAAAGCCGCTTTCAGAAATAAAGACTTAGAATCTTATTTTAAATTGCGTGTAAATATGCATATTAGATAATATTTACACCGTGAGGTGAAATTTTAGACCGAAATCCATAAGTTTAAAAACTTGGATTGGGGAAAATAAACGCAGACCTCGACTTAAAAGAAAAGGTGCAGTGCTTTTAAATATAATTCATTAGAAATTGAAACAAAATATCCTCTCGTATTCTTCGATCCAGAACTTTTTAAATAATTCTTTTATTTAATGAATGTATTATGCTATGCTATGAGTTTTTATCCGCTATAGGTAATGTGTCCATTGTTATTTGTATTCTCTTCCAAGTTTTGCAGTCATCGCAAAACCGGCATGTCTTCATTTTCTGACAACAACAAGATCAACAAATGCAACAAAACGACAGCGACTACTATTACTAGTGGAGACTATCATGATGGTCATATGATTCCTAAAATATTTACGTACCCTATAATCCTGCTAGTTTTTCCTATGAAAGAACAAAAAAAAAAAAAAACAAAAAACAAAAAAACAAACAAAATGCTGCAGATCTTATTTCGAGCTTTATTTAGCGATATTAGTCTATAAGCAACAAAATCATTACTGCCGAATAATCAACTTTAAAGTGTTTTTCAGCAATGGCGGTTGGTAACCTATCTCAGTAAAACTTAATACTTTTGAATGTACGTTATCGACGTGGATGTATTGAGGAACCAGTTCCGTAAATGCATACTTCCATTTCGTGCGAATCGACTTGTATCTGAGCAATATAGAACATATGGATTCAGTTTAAAAATAATAAAAGCCTCCATAGATGCTTAAAACTGTAAATTACTTTTTACACTTTTCAGTTGTAATTATTGTGAACCTCATTTTTGTATGTACACGTGTTTGTTTATTCTGATAAAGTGAAGAAAAATTGCAGAAATGTGTATTAGTCTCCTAATATGGCATAGAGCATTCACCTCCTCGTGTATAGTTATAGTTAACATGGCCATAAGTAGGCTGCAAACAAAGCCGTAACATGGAAACGGTTATTCTGAAGGTGGTAATTGGTCTGGGTCCAACATAGAATTTTAGATAGATTTACGTGGTTTCTCACCTTTAATATCCGCAAAATCAACCAGCTTGCTTCATAAAATCAAGACAAAAAGCATATAAATTTAACCTGAACTTCCGCAATTATAGACTTCTGGAAACATTCCACTGCAAAGAAATGCTACCTGATCTCAAGTTCTGGCGACGTGCATAAGAACATTTTATCTTTAGACATGTTGATTGAAACTCGATGTAGTTCTACTGCTGCCTAATAAACCCTAAATAAATAAGTCATTCCGAATGTTACATTTTAACTAACTTAGATTTTGTTTGTTTTTGTATTCTCAATCTTCTTCTTTGTAATAAAGAAAAACGTGATGAAGCACACACGTATGTGAATTAATGGTCACAAAAATGTCTTCTTTCCACGTAAACAAGATGTTGATGTTCGAATAATGCTGCCTTCAGGTACTGCGTGATTTCTTTCTGTGGAAAACAAATTGAAAAGTCCAAGTTCAATATGACGGCTTATGCAGTAGAGTGGGTGTTCCCTCTTAATCAATAGTTTGCAGTTATTTGATGTACTTGAGGCAAACATTTCAACTGTCGAGACAAGAAAATGTTCATGTAGATTAATTCAGCTAGGTTTAAACTATACAATTGTCGCTCAAGTTTTTGAAAACTGCATCGAAAGCAGTTGATTTGAATACATATTTAATTATCCGTACATACCTAACACAAGGAAAAACCTCTTATCCTCATCGGTGGTCAGATTCTAAACTGTAAAAGTGTGAAAGTACAACTTGAACTATTAGCAATGTGCCCCATACGGCCCACTCACTACTGGGTCTTACACTGAGGTGTTTGTATTGGGAAACATAAAGTTTGGAGAATGGGCATTTGGGCCCCACAACTTCCCTATATACGATGTGGAATGTTGGAAACCCAATTTCATCATTGTTTCGTCAATATCAAGTTGGTTAATCTACAACTTTCGTTGATACAGTTATGCTGCAGGAACCAGCGTCAAGTCGAGGGCCACAAATCATCTAATTTTAGCAATTAAACTCTTTCAATATCTTATCTATATAAATTAGTATGGCAAAGTTTGTTCAAAATTCAGCAATCCTTGGTTAAGTAATGTTGCCGAAACCAACGACAAACAATCAGGAGAACATAGGTTGTGTAAATCGTGTCTTGGAAGGCCAGAACTCAAACTAATTCCAAGTCTTATTAATATAAACGTGCATGTTATAGCTGGCTTTAAATCAGTAAAGTTATGATGACGAGGCTAAATTTATGACGATGGAAATTCAGGAGCCATAACTCCTCTAGTCGGAGTGTTAGAAATCAAACTCTCTCAAGATCTCATCAATATAGATCTGAATGTCACGTTTGGTTGAATTAAATAGTCCTTGGAAAAATAATTTTGTGGAAACCAATGTTGGGAGGACGGGCAACTAGGGAGTAAATATCATGTAAATGATGTCATGGAATTTTGAAAAGTAAACACCCCTCAAGATTTCTACAGCATTCAGCTGCATTCGTTATTATGTTGTAATCCAACAATCCTTGATAAAATTGTGCTGCGAAAATCAAGATCAGGAGGATAGGCAACGGAAGGTTGTAACTCCTATAAATGATGTCCTGCAATGCAAGAAATCAAACCCATTCGAGGTCTCATAAATATAGAATCCAAATTAAATTTGGGTAAAATCCAGCAAACCTTGGTATATATATATATATATATATATATATATATATATATATATATATATATATATATATATATATATATATATATATCGTGGATCTCAGTCATGGGCATCATGCCTATAAATGGTATCATAGATTGTTCGCAATAGAGCGTTTCCAAGTTCTCATAAGTATATAGCTGGATAGGAAGTTTGCGTCAAATCCAACAATATATTACAAAGTTAAACTGCGGAAACTAAATTTAGGATATCGGAAACTCAGGGGTTATAAGTCCTCTAAGTTTGAATAGAAGCCTTGAAATGAACACCTTTGGTGGTCAAATCAACAAAATGCTTCATAAAACGTTGAATCCAGCGTTTTCCAATAAAGTCATCTCGAGGAAGCCTGATTTTAAACGGACGAAGAGAAAGACGGACAGACAACGTGATTACTGTAGGTTACAGACGACTTCGTCTTGCCGATCCCTATAAAAACCTGAAGCGTTGTTTCATAAGAATTTACAATTTGAAGTTGAAATGCTCTGGTAGTGGCATCGTATAATCAATTAATATTGCACAGTACCACAAGAACGTGCTTTATCGAAGATTTCAGTGCATTTTGAAATGGAAAAACCAAAGAAATTTGTCTTTAATAAATTTGGAATAACGTGATCCTGTATTAGAACATCAATAACGAAAAGAAGTGTGAATTGATTGAATACAAACATACTGACTCAAGCTAAGGAGGAAGGAAGAAAACCTGTGGGTGATTCAAACTTACTATTCTAAAGAAAATATAAAATAAATATTCAATCAATGGTAGAATTGTACAATAAACTGTTCATCTGTATTCATTTGGCGATCGTAGTTTGAGATATAGTACACGCCTAATATTAGAAACATACTATAGTTCCCTAATTTTGTTTAAATTCTTAATACATTTGTGTCAAATTTAAGAATTCCACACACTTCAAGTTAGAAATAGTTTCATCATGATCTCTATAATGTAAATCTTAGCAAAATAAACTTTATGTTGAATAAATAAAACGTCAATATCTTTAATTTTACAGGATATAAGGATTCAGGTATTTTTACTACATTGATTATGTCGTTAAGAAAGATAGAAGAAAGAACATTTTTGAGATCTTTGAAACTTGTAGAGCTTTAACGTAAGATTGTGTGCTGTATTTAGCTACAAGGAGATATGAAAAACTAAACAGCTTATGACAACGAGATTCTTTAAAATGGATAAATCAATGCGTTTTATTGCCATGTTTTTATGTATATACGGCTAGAAGATATTAAGTATGTCACTTCTATCAAAAGAGCGCAGAAGTGAACACGCAAAGAATCCCATGACGGATAGAAGAATATAAATGGTGATTGGAGTACAGCTGTATGCAAGACAAATGAGTTAACCGGATATAGTTTACAACATCAAGAAAAGATTACCGTAAAAGAAATCAATCAAAATTAGGAAACTAACCTAATGAATGTATAATTTCAATCATGTTTGGTGCAGAATTTAAATGACAAGCTAGGTACCGCTATCAATAAACTACATAATTGAATTTTCGTTTCAATCTGCAACAGAACACTCTTAACTGTGTATTTGATTTGGCTTAGATGGGATTTCAAGGGCTTTAACAAGCTTAATACTAAATGGTACAATTCAGGTATTAGATTTGCAGATGATATCAAAATTTCTTTCCTCTGGTATAATTAAATTATTTATGAGCTGCTGTACAGGTGGGTTCGAGCTAGGAGATAATATGACTGATGCAAGAGGCGAACGTATTTGCAATGTGTTTGACGATCTCCTTAAACAAATAGGTCGTAGTTTTTATGTTATTAATAAAATGTGGGATAGATTAAGATTTTAGGATTGTAAATCTCTTAACTCTAAAAACCCTCCCTGTTAATATCAACCCTTTTTATATTTTGATTACTGAAGGATATACAACTTAGTAGATGTGAACAAACGTATTACGATCTTTTTTATTACTTAGTACTTCTTTAGCACATACCATACGTCGCTAAGAATTTAATGTCACATTTACCAATAATTTAGCCTTTCCGTCCTTGACCTATGCTACAAAAGGAGATATAAAATGGTGAATGTACGTTTTAAAACAAGTGAAGTAACTGATACAATTAATAAATAAAATCGAGCATATTTAAAGCATTTTTATAAAAATGAGAACATTTGATCTCTTACCATAGGCCAAATTTCCCTCCAAATGTTGATCTCTAGTATTTAGTAGAAGTATTTGGAACATTTTTTATGTTCTGAGGTGAGAACGGGGAAGCAAAATAGTATATGTTTATGTACATTTTACAGCTTAATATTGTTTTGTCATATTTAGAATCTGCTGGGTGCGTCACGTAGAGAATGTGTGTGTGTGTGTGTGTGTGTGTGTGTGTGTGTGTGTGATTTGGATTTTTAACGTAGCTATAATAACGCTACGATAACTGCAGTGTGCAGTTTATAATGATGTCTAGCATTGGGGCATCATGCCGCAGACATGTGGCATCATGTTCCACCCAGTCACATTATTCCGACACCAGGCCGACCAGTCCTAAGATTAACCTCTTAATGATGATCGCCAAGCGAGGCAGCTGCTAGTACCATTTTCATAAGTCTTTCGTATGACTCGGCCGGAGTTCGAACCCGCGACCTCCCGCATCTGAGGAAGACGCTATAACCACTTAGGCCACTGGAGCGGTTCACAGAAACAAAGCATGTGAGCAATTAAAGGATACCAATTTATTGTACCGAAATCCTTTTCTTTTTGATAAAATGAAGAATGTCATTACATGACACCTTTTAATAATAAAAAGAAAGAAATTCGAATCGAATTCAAATACATTATTTCAGTCATGAGTTCAAGAAACAAACTAGATTGGCACATATATAATTGATTCGGAAAAGTGAATAATAGAACTCCAAATATTCATGAACAGAAAAGTGTCGTTTTGATAGCCAGGGCTAATTTACATCACAAAATTCCTTGCTGTGAAAGGAGATGACATAATTTAGTGTTTAGAAGTAAAGCCAAGTTGTTGCTTATTTAATGTCGACTATGTTATGTTTAAAGTTTAAATTATTAGTCACAGTAAACAGCAACAATATAAATAAATTGTAAAATTTGAAAATGTGTGCAATTCTACCAAGATAATCATAATAATGATTGATTTTGTTGGCAAAGATTCAGAACAAAATAGATCGGAGTCAGATTTGTGGATGGCGACAGAATGTAGAATTTACAGCTAACATCGCTCAGTAGCAACCTCCCTAAAATCCTTTATTCGAGTAGGAACCTCACTTAAAATCCAAACCTTTTCCTGAAGGAAATGGTGGCGATTGTTAATCAGATAAGATGTGTTGATATTTAGCCCTATTTACTGAACACGAACCTATCTTCACATTTTATTTTGTAGAGGTAACTCTTAATAGGTTGTAAGCCTTTCCTCCAAAAGGACGAAGATAACTTGATCTGCTCGCTGTAAATATAATCTTGGCTAATACTGATGGATCGCCTGAGCAATGGCCTAAAATTTCGATTTTTTAAACAAATTTCAACACTTAATAACACTATCAGAATCAAATGTCTCCTGCGGTCATATTTGATAGGAAGATAAAGACAAGCATCGCTACAAAATTCTACCATTACATTTGAAACTAATTTAAAAAATTAAAAATACTACGAATTTGAAACTGTGACGAACAATTGTAGCATGCTGTGAGAGTCTAGGTTCTTGAAACCTACACAAAGTGTACCAACGCCATTTTTATTATACCGATTTGATTGTTTATGATTCTGTAGGAAACAATAATTCAGAAGATTTTTTTAATACAACATACGTTCTGCCGTGGCTCTACATAAGAAGAAAACAGAACATTCAATTTTTAAATTGAGTCTACAACTGTGTATCGGTATAATGCTGTGAGAGTCTAGGTTCTTGAAACCTACACAAAGTGTATCAACGCCATTTTTATTATACCGATTTGATTGTTTATGATTCTGTAGGAAACAATAATTCAGAAGATTTTTTTAATACAACATACGTTCTGCCGTGGCTCTACATAAGAAGAAAACAGAACATTCAATTTTTAAATTGAGTATACAACTGTGTATCGGTATAATGTACATAATTTCTCTGAAGTGTTTAACGTGAAAAAGCTATTGAGCAGTAGGGGAATTCCTAACTATGATATCATTTGTGATCACATCCTTGAATTTAGATTTTAAATCCAAACCAGATATAATAATAATAATAATAATAATAATAATAATAATAATAATATCTGACGCAAAGAGGCAAGTAAGCGAACAAGCAAGAAAGCCCATAGCTGATACATCAAATGGAAACTGATAACTGGGATACAGCTGTTTCTAAAAAAGGGGACTGTTACCAGGGTCCAGTTAAACAAGTGAAGTTTTATCAGGCTTCAGTTTAAACAAATGAAGTGTTACCAGGTTGTAGTTAAAGCAAGTAAAAATATAACAATAAATTAACCCTATAAAAGTAAAAAAAAAATACTTTGCTTATCTGATTATGATCACGTAGGTGTAGCGATTAATAAGAAAAATTGTATATGATTTGTAGATCCTGTCAAAATTTAGTTTTGCCGTCATAAACAACATATTTATATATCAGCTATGCTGTTTACCTACTGTGCATAATTCTGAATCTAAGAAACAGTCGTCACAAGTATTTTGCTTCTGTGGGATGTAAGATTCGTTCATTTGGTGAAGGTCTGCGCATTCGAGACGTAGATCTCTGTAAACAAATGTGTCGCTGTCAATAGATTTACCTAAGAAAAACGCTTGAGTTGTTCAAAGTTTGAAGAGGTTTCCAGTCCTATATAAAGCAACATTCGAACAAGACTATTCAATTCAGATTTCACGCATCACAGCGATTGCTTGTTCAGACTTTTATATCTAGGAAAGAGCCTTGGAGAGTCTATGACTGGAGTTATTAATTTAATTTCTCCTTCATAACAGAAGAAGTACAAGACTGTTATTGCAAATCAGTCTCAGATTTTACTGCGAAGAATCCGAAACTTATTAAATTGTTCTCTTCTGTAAAACATTGAAATAGAACATCGACTGTAGAGTCATTGCATAATCAGATATCATTCATCGATATCATTGTTAAGGAGATGAAGACGTATTTGATCACCTCTCAGTCAGCAAGGCTTCAACATCGTAATTGATTAACGATTTGATAAACGATTCGACTGATATGGAAACGATGGATAAGATGTCAGACACGATTGTTTGCAAACAGTGTTCTCTGAAATCATGTCAGATAAAAACAAAATTGATACAGCCCGTGAAAACTGTCAAACATGGAGGCGTTATCACGGTTTGTACTCAACCTGACACGAGTCGAAAAAGTAGTAATAATATCTCAGGAGGATTTACAGACGTACCATCTAGTAGCCAGACAATGATTGGTCATGTGCCAGAAGGGACCGTTCAGGCATTTATCGCAGGAAAGGAACAGGAGGAAATTTCATTCAACCTGATGCAGCGGAGGAAATCTCTACCAAAAGGGTCAGAAAATTTGCAATCCTTGTTGAAAGAGTTCAGAAAAAATTCGAAGGAGAGAGAAAAAGAAGTTGTATCACTGGACGACTTAAACAGTCCAAAGCCGAGAAAGGAGAAGAATGACTTGTATGTGTCTTGCAAACGATTTCCTTTGGTCTGTACAAACAGAAAAGTTGGATTACATCATTGTGTTCACAATCATTAATTTTAGCTTATTTATTCTAGCACATCTGTTTTTACCTGTTTCAAACTCTGCACAATCACTTTTCTTAGGTCATAAAATTTCACCTTCTTGTTATGAGCAGAGTGTATTGTGAGGAGTTATACTTTTTGTTATTGAGAGATCTCAAAGAATAAAACAGAACACGATTGTCATTAATTTTCATTTTTATTTTTATTTTGGAGACCTAATGGTCTATTTATTCACTTTTAAAACTGTAGAACAAAAGAGAAAGCAGGCGTATTTCCGGAATGGAATGTATAAATACTGACAAATATCTCGAGGCAGATCAATATGGATTTTCAATAAATATAATCTTCTTTAACAATTTCTCTAATTTCATTCCAAGGCACCATAACATATTTTCATTCTAGTGGTTATCAAATAAACAACTTATTTACCAAGATTAGTGTATTTCACATGTCCGGATCGGGTGGGTTCCGGGGTTTCCGGAATCCCCCATGTTTAAAAGAATCCCCGATGTTACACACACAAACATTCGGTCACTTATCACTTGAAATTTGACCATCGTTTACTTCTTATGCACATTAATTGGGTATCATGCTTACTTTGAGTAAACAGACACATCGACATTTGCTTTGGTGCCCGTTCGAGGAAAGGTGGGCCCTTTTGAAATTTTGGAAACCTCCCCTTGATCAGATCCGGCCCTGGTTTCCACCATCCGGTTTAGAAGAAGATAGAAGTACGAACAGAAAGACAAACTGACATGAACTGAGGGCAGAGAAACATACACAGAGTATCGCAAAATATTTCCAAAGTTAGAATATAATGGACATAATATGTTTGATTATGGTTGTTTATAAGAGTGGAACAGCCTGTGTATACTTTCTAATCCCGGATCGTCCCCATTTCTGTAATATCGAATTAAACGTATATCTTGTTAAGAAATTAGAATTATTATAAAGTGTTTTTTTCTTCAGATTATGGCGTATAAATGGTATCTCTCAGAGTATGCAGGGCATAATACAATGTCAAATGCTAGTGCAGGATAATATTTACAAACTTAGGGTATCATACATTTTCAAATAGTCCAGGATAATATTTGCAAACACCGCTTCTTATTTGTCAGTATGTCATGAGCAAAGTCCATACAAATTAGGGAGGGTTTCTTGTCAATTTGTCATGATCAAAGTACATACAAATTAGGAAGGGTTTCTTGTCAATATATCATGAGCAAAGTCCATTCAAACTAGGGAGGGTTTCTTGTCAATATGTCATGAGCAAGGTACACACAAATTAGAGAGGGTTTCTTGTCAAGACGTAATGAGCAAAGTACATACAAATTAGGGAGGATTTGTTGAAAATGTATGTTAATATTATGATCTAGATTGTTATAATTTATTGAAACGTACAGGCATAAAAATAGTTAAAATCACAGGAAAATGCAAAACGTAGCCAATGATTACTTATAAACTTCAGATTTTGGTTCATATCACAAGTGATGTTTTATATTGCTTTAGTAAAATGTACCCTCAGTGCTTGTTGACGAAATGCTAAGGTGTTACGACTCGATGGTCTGAAACTTTGTAACAGAAAGAAGCGAAACCATAACGTTTATTAAATTCAACAAACAATTTACTTCCCTAGAATACAAAGTGAAAATTTGAAGTGAACTTAAGGTATTGTGAATTAAATCCTAAATAGTTCTAAGTGTTTTACAATAAGTTTAAATGTAATAAATATTAAGAATGAATTCCAATAGTCTTGAATGAGTTGATGTACCAATAGGCATGATGTACTACAATGATATCATCCAGAATGTCTTTTAATTAGTCCTCTCTTATTTGACATGATGTTAGAATAATTAATAAGTGCAGCCAGAAGTAGAGTGAAAAAATGAAGCGAAGAGAAAAGAAAGCAATGTAAGACAACATACATTCTGCATATATTTTTGAAGCGAAGTGTAGAAAAAGACAAGTGAAGACATGAGGAAACAGAAGGCGAACAATAACTAAACGAAACGAAATAGGATCATATGAAATAAAGGCATAAAGCGGTCAAAGGGTGATGCCAACCTTTCGTACACCTAGAACAAAGATGGAAGGCAGTATTAGCTTTGTAGACATCAAAATTAGACGAGAAATAATGAAAAAGTTCATACAAACACCATTATATAATGTACTAGATTACTTTGTTTTAAAACGCAATCTTGGCATTTTTAACGATTTAGACTATACCTACATGCATCCTTTAACAGGACGTTACTCGTTCTTAACGTTGGCGGTTTGCTATCCGTCTCTTTTAATAGACTTCAGTTGGGAAGTAGGCGGCGATTTCTCAAATTATTTGAAACATAATATTTCCAAATCTCAATGGCAATGACAGATGTGAAAACTGAAAAAGGCAGTTTAAGTCCCTCTGTGAATCAAATTCAATAGTATATCGTTTCGAAAAGGTTATGGATCCTATACTAATATTTGTAAATAGCATACTTTAGAAAGTTGGCCACGATTTAATATAATACCTTTGACTATTACCAAACGTGTCAATAATAAAAGGTTTAATGATATTAAAATGACGCCAACAGGGAACGGCAAAAATCCTCGAAAATTTTCAATTCCAATCCAACAGCTGAAATTGAATAAATAACATACATAACTAAAGCTCGTCACAGTATCAGATAGAGCAAGAGAAAATCATAGAGGTATTATATTTATATACTTTCCACTGTTGAATCAGTATAAAATATGGTATGGAAAATTACTGGCAAAACTAACAACAGCTGTATCAAACTGTAAAAAGTTGATGCATTGGTCACGACCCTATCAGAAGTTTCCAGTGCACTGGTAAATAATTCTCCAAAATGTCCTCACAGAGAATTATTCTGAAAAAAAACATTTCTTTAAATTTCAAATCTGTAGTTGCTGAAGATTAAAATTACCCTTTCACTCTTAGGTCGAGTCCATAACACTCCAACAGGGGTGGAGGACCCCAATCTTTCTCCTTTCCCCCAACTTCGGGTCACTTGAGAAATCTATCAATTGTTACGAATGTATGGGCTTACACTAAGTAACAGAAAAGAGCGGAAACCAAAACGTTTTGTAAAATTCAACAAATACTTTATTTCCATAGAATACAAGTGCAAATTTTTTTTTAAAAAAGTATAATATTATGAATTAAGTCCCAAATAGTCTTAAACGTTTTTATTATAAGTCCAAATATATATGGTTCCAATTGAATTTCAGCGGTATTCCGATTAAATTATGGTATTAAATGAGTTTATGTTCCTATAGTTTTGAATATGCTGATGTAGCATTGGCCCGAACTGCGATAATTTTGCTACGAGTCTTTTCATGTATCACAGTAATATAATCCAAAATTGTTCTTATCTGAATTTACTATAATTCCAAATTAATGTTACAGTTCAAGCATATTATTGATGAGCACTTTAAATTTCCAGTGAATCATAATTTGAATAAATAATTCCATCCAAAGGAAATACTGAACACAACAATAAGAATGATTTTACTTCAAGACATTTAGGCAAGAATGAGTAATTTTTCAAGTAAACAACATTATATAAAAAAGCTAAAATACAATAATAGCACCAGGATGAAGGTCAAAAGTTCATTTCTAGAACATTCCAAGTTTTCAACGAGATAAGGTCTATTACTAAACCAAAATAAAAAAAACAAACATGGAAAACAGCAGGTACACCAGGTCATTCCATGGGGGAATACCAATATCCTAGAATCAGATTAAGATAATCATGTTTGTATGCATTGATAATGATCCTGATATTTAAACTATGATCACATATAGATATTAGCTTGTATTATGATGTTTACAAAGTCGATGTGTCTAGTCAGGTACACCATGAACTTGATTTTGAACTAAGGTCAATTACAAAAATAATTATACATAACATATAATCATGGAGAAAAAAGCTAACAATCAAATGCAATTAAATATACACAACATCCCTGTGAGACAGACCCTCCCTTGACCCCTTCACTTTCTATTATCTCCTGTATGTTGAAGCTTTGATACGCTAAATGAAATACAATGTATTACGTTACAAATTGACTGTCCTATACTTTCGTGTCTGATTATAAAAAAAAGATTATCTCATACATTTTAGGTTTGTCCTCTCTCGTACATACATTGAACTGATGCATAAAGACGTACAGATACAGTGTGATTTTAAAACTCTGGATAGCTCTTTCATTGTTTATTGAATACGGATGTCTAAAAGTATATAATCCAAAATGGCTTCGAGTGGTCCCAAATCGGCTTAAAGTGATTATTGTTAAGTGTCCAGAGCTGATCAAAACACTGCCATTAGGAACCCCACTGAAAAGAGAGACAATTACCTCTTTCAACGAACAACTGATGGTTTCGAAAACGTATTTTCATATTACATATTTTCTATATAGCTTTAATGCAAAGATTTCAAAAGCATAATAAAATTTAATTATGACGCACAAATGCATGATAGAATATGCTTCATTATATTATTTTTACTGAGTTATTCCATTTCAGTGTTTGAGAAAACGATACAAACCATACGTGGTTTAAATGTAATTAAGTTTCACATGCCCTTGAGCACGTTTTGTCAATAATTTAAATAGAAAACGCATGTTCGTTAACATCTATATCAATATCCTTGGGAAAGTGCATGGAGTTTGATCAAATGTTTGTTTAAATTCTACAGGGATATTGTCAAAAGAGGTCTTTGTTTGGTTGATTAAAGTGTGAACGCTCTTGTCCTCTCACACTGAACAACATGCGTAAATGGCGCCTGTAATCGAATTCGATTAAAAATGACGTTATATTTTTTTCTTTTGGCATAAACAAGATATTTATCAGCTGAGATATACTGCTTTTTGGAAACATTGGACACTACGCTAATATTATCCACAGCGAATTTTCTAGTGCAATTGGTATGTAAATGTATACGGTGAAAGTTTGTGCCAAGAGTGCATGTTTTCGTTTTCGGTAAACAAACAGGTCGCGGTTATTAATTTTACTTGAGTCAAACACAGAGATGTTCAAAGTTTATATAGTTTTCCTGTTTTATAGAAAGCTGTTAGATGGATTATATAGTCAAGATACAATGTAACACTGAAAGCGTAGTTGAAGTATTTACTCCTTTAACCTTTGATGAGAAAATTAAATATTATTAGGTTAAGACAATTTATAAGGCACCGTTGAAGGTATGGGCTCTTTACCCTAAATCTACCGTGCAGAATTACTAGAAGTGATAGTATTCGGTTTTTATCTTAATTATAATAAGGAAGAGAAAACTCTGTCAGACACGCGTTACATGCACTCAAGAGTTGGGTTTTTTCTGTGCGAATGTCGCATTGAGAATAATCGTTTGTGATATCTTGGAGTATTTAACTTCTTTTTGTTTAAAAAAAGAATTTTAATATAGCTAAGTCTCCAATCAATCCACAATCACAAAACTATTTATAAGTTTGAGCTTACTCTATTCGTTGTTCAATATCGATCACCACGTTATTGTGAACACAATGTAAGTAGGGGAAAAGTACCCTGTCTAATTGTCCATAAATGTAATAGTAGAAAAAAGTACCAAAGCATTCATCAAAAAATTGTACCGGTTGCAGGTCAAAGTTTCTTCTTATCAATGACACAGTAACAGGGCTTGCTGCTAAGTGTACTTTTCTGTGTGACACAAATTGGGATTAAATTTGTTTCCATAACAGAAATCCTGCCCGTCCGATTTCAAGGTCAAATATACATTTGGTTGATTTTATCGTTTTCTTTACATGTATTTCACAGGACAGTTATTTCAATTATATAACAATTATTCCTTTCCATTATTTGATAGGAGATGAAAGTCACGGACACGTCATTTTAAATCCAATCTCTCCCCGAGTTAGTTACCATATACTTACGTTTCCCTTTAGCCTGTTGGAACAACGTGTAAGTGCTTTACACTCTCCATATGATATAGGCATTCATTTATAATAATCGAGTTACAAGAAGGATAAATCCGGGGAATATCTTTTGTCCTAATTTTTTAATCTTGTGCCAACGTGCGACACATGGGAGCGGACCTTTGGATAAAATATGACGTCATGTGTATGACGGTAAACATATCCTTCATGTCAGTACATCAATGAACAATACTCTTGCAGTATTTTTACAAGATATTGGACACTGCATTACAGTGACTGGTTATATACCTAGTGGTGGTACTAGTCATGCTATATATTGATATGTATGCAGTATAAAAATGTTCATTAAAGTTCAAATATTGATCCTTCATATGCTATGTAAAAATTAATAAATATTTTAGCGATATTTAATAACGTCACAGTAATTGATTAATACTTTACTATAAATAATGTCTGAGATTTTCTCATGTAGTTTTCTGTTAATACTGTGTTCTGTCTCCTGAGATTGTGTCCAGAGGGATTCTGTCCGTATCCGGCAGGAATTCAAAAAGATAACGTATTTAGGCACTAACGGGGAATCGAACAGGGAGATTATGCTACCTGCTAGGTAAGTGTACCAGAAGAGAAGCTAATGCTATAAGAGTCACTACTAATGAATATGCGAAGAGATACTTAAATGGGGATGCGAAGAGATATTTAAATGGGAATGCGAAGTCTCCAAATAACGAGATATCTTAAGTGATGTAATTTACCGAAATACATTACGTTGCCGACAGCGATAACGGTTTGAATATTTGTATCCATTTGTCCATGATATTTAATTTTAGAAAGTGTGCGCAATTTCAGCTGAAATTGTATTTAAATGTATGTCACTAATGTAGCTCGCTTGTTGACATTTTACAAAATTTTCTGTCTTGTATATTATCATATTATAGCACAGATGACAAATTAATATCCATGACCTCCATTTGCATTAATTTAAAAAGCAAAGAGTTTTATTTTGCCAAAACATTTTAATAGTAACGTTTATCATGGCTAAGTATCCATTTTTTTATTGATTGATGTACTAAATCTAGGGAGGCAAATCCATACCGTAAATTTGCAGCAAATTGAAGAGGCTCAACGCTTTCTCACTTGACAGCTGGATAGTTTTGCAATAAAATGTTCTGCCAGTCAAGCGGCAATTTGTAGCCGTTTAGTCAGAGAATTAATCTAGGAAACGAAAAGAGTATTGCAAATTCCAAACCCACTTGTTTTTTTAAGCATTTTGACAAAGGATATGTTGAAACACTTGTAAGTAAGCAAATGCCTATCCGTAAGTATGTATTTGTTCTTATCTTCATCCTGTTTAATGGATTCAGAAGGCTATGTTTATGCATGTGTAAGCGCTCCAACTCTCATCTCTTCTTTCACTCCATGTATGATGGTGTATAAGTATGTTTGTCTATATGTAAGCACTCCTACTGGCTGGTTAGTAGATGAGTGGGCGTTGGTCACTCAAACTGTGCAGATATAAATAATTTGAAGAGGCGATTATTTTTCAGAGATGCAACCGGTTGTAAAAGTTTACAAATGTAGCAGAAATACTGATAAAAGAAATGGGAAGATGAAAATGCATAGTGTCAGAGATGCGACGATTGTGTAAAAAAGAGATTAAACTGATATCACAGCTAAGGAAATAATAAGATATGAGAGAGAGAGAGAGAGAGAGAGAGAGAGAGAGAGAGAGAGAGAGAGAAATCAGCAAAGATCTAGACACAAATGGTTAGTAGAGACATAATGTATTTGTACAAGAAAAGCCAGTTTCATGATAATTTTGAAAGTCTATGTTATCACATAGATGCAGATAATACTGCTTTTTTATTCGCCCTTGGCAATAATCAGTTCATAAAATCAGCGTAACAAATTTCACATGTGATGACGCCTTCGGTACACATGGAGAACACGATCATGCATCCAGAACGCATTATCTCTGTCATGATTGTGGCTTCGATGGACTTCAGATTTAAAAAACTAACTAGTGTAGCACATTCATCTTATCCAGCGATTCAGTTTAATGCAATAAATTAGTTTACTCACCTGAACTAAATTAACAATGAAAATGCATTTATCCAGATAACATCGTATCATACAGATTTTGTCTCAAGCCATATGACATTTTAAAACTTTACTTTTACATTCCACGAGGAAGACTATATTGAAGATATCGAATAATCTGCCAAGATTAAAAATTATCTGATCGGAGACAATGAAGAGGAGTTATAAAGAAATACAAAACAAAGTACGAATTGAGTAGGGACTAGCATATCAGCATTTTCAGATTGTATACGAAATAAGATAACCTGGATTAAGTGATACAGAGTGTCACGTTGTGTGAGAAAATTTGTTAACAATTCCTGCTTCATGGTATAAATGTCTTCTGATAGAATTCGTAATTCAATGTACTTTGGGTAATGTCAATACATGTTATATAATATTACGACTTTAGACCGATTCTGAAACAAAGAGACTACCTGTCCGTGAATTAGCCATTGCGATTACGATCAAATTCGCGGTTACTTCCTCTGAAGAACCTAGCCGCGGGGCGAGAAACTCTGTTTGTTGCAATTAGCAGCGATGTCACCTGTCGGCCTAGGTTTAGAGGCCGGAAATCCAACATTTTAACAACTCAGTGATACCACCCTAGACAGTTTTCAATGAGACCAACGTTATCCGATCAGAACAAAGATAATCGAATTTTGGGCGGGTTTCTCACGCAGCCATACATTGTTCTATTACATCCATTGTGAAAGAGACAGTGCATTATCTGGACATTGGCGAGAGCAGACGTAGGGAAGTTGGAGACACTAGACTGCGCTCCGAGTGCCGAATTTAATAGGGAGTAGTGTTAGTCCTTGTACTTGTTTGTATTTAAATATATAATTATGGATTGTGCTGAGTTAGGCCTTGTTGGCCTTGTGCACGTATAATTAGGCATTTATATTTGATGTGTCTTTTATAATTTGTAAGGTAGGAAATGCGTAGGAATATTGTTGATTTTGATAGTTACTATATAGAGAATTATGGATATGCGTATATGTATCAGAAGTCGTGATATTATTGTTGTTGTTATAGCGTTTATTATAGAACAAGCGTATTTGGAATATTTAGATGTGAGTGTATGAGTTGACCTAATGATTTAATTGCTATTATGCTGAAGAAAGATCTGTGAGAGTGTGTTAATTCTCCTGTGTTCGAAAACGAGGCACAATTGTACGTCCCTTCTAATCCACAGGAATCTTTCCGGGTGGGATCGGACGCCACTCGAAGATTAAACAGGAGAAGAAGTGGAGAGCACGTTGAGATAGGCCGTTTGCGAGGAAGGAGGGCCGGAGACGGAAACGAGGGTACCGGAAGTACTGACAAGGAGGCCGAGAGAACGGAAACAAGAGTACCGGAAGTACCGACAAGGAGAGTCGAGAAACGGAACAAGGGTACCGGAAGTACCGAAAGGAATACAAGGCGGAAGTTACAGATGAGTAGCATAGAAGGGACACGGGAAAGAAACACTCTCAACTTTAATTTCGCGGGATGAAATAATTGGCAATTTGGATAGGTCGTGTATTGATTGGAAGCAATTGCATTGAAAAATTGTCCTTTAATTGTGGAATACTATGATATAGTTTATTAAATTGTTATACCTTTCACCTTATTAATTTTATATTTTAACACCTAAACCGTCGGCTTGGGGGCTCGGAGCTATTTAACCTTTAAATTGTCCGTCCTTCTCTGGGGTTAGTAATAATTCCGAAGGGGGGCGTGTGACGTAGAGAAATGTAATTCAACTTTTTAGGGGCGGGGAATAATCAAAGAGAAAGTAATGCTAGAAACACGCTCAGTAAATTATACATTGTGTTATATTATATTAATCACGCTTACAATATAAATGGAAAACTATCAATATCATTGCCGAAAATAGAACCTGTTATTGGATATTACAGTATTTTTCAGATAATCTGAACAACAATATCTTCAACTACAATAACGATAAGGATGAAACGAGGATTGACTTATTTCCTGGTGGTTTTCACAGCTTATATAGTATATGGAAAACAAGGTTACAAAATTAGGAAACATTTGTCATGATTACCTCGAAATCAACTGCACAATCAGTTAATGGCGAATATGGGAAAGGAATTAATTTTCTTAACGACTACATTACGAGAGAGAGAAAGAGAGACAGACAGAGAGACAGAGAGAGAAGCAAATGTCACTTTAGTAGATCTTACTTTTGATTTTTCCAAAATGCACTTCAAGAGTGTTGTTATACTGTACAAAACCAAAGTGAAAACATGTTCCAGGACAGTTTTACAACTCAGTAATGGCAAAACTCTCAGTATGTATAGTAGGACTGGAAAACCTGTATTTTAGTCTCATGGATTTGAACTGATATAACAGTTTATAGAAGTTATACATTATTTATTTGATGAAAAGAAAAAGCACACGGGGATTAGTAACGTGCGTGGTAATTGTTTTTAATCTGACAATCATCGAATCTAACCAGTTATAAGAATCACACATTATAATAGATTGCATGGTAGTGGACGTACATTAGCTAACGTTCAACTATGTATACAATTTCAATTCAACACACACAGTAATGTAGATCATAAGAAAAAGTTATCATAGCATAAGTATTTCAGTTCTTTACACTGATAACCATTGTACCAAGCCTGATTTGAGAAGTGCATACAATAATAGATGTTCGGGTAAGGATTTAAACAATTACCTAAAATTAATTATGTTTTAGACTCATAAGATGAAAATCTATACAGTGACTAAATATGGAAGGTCTAATTTTGCACAAAATCTGATGAAAATTGAAAACGGAAACTTTTTTACTCCATTGCCGTTCTCTGTTCATCTTTTCTGTTAAACAAGATTAATAACACAAGTTGGTTATTCATTGATCAAAAATTATAGTGAAAAATTTATCATCGAGATCAATTAGATTAGTGGTTGTAATTATTTCATAATAATTTCATGAATGACAAGATGACGTGTCATCGCTGAGAGTCGAACTTATTCTTTTAAGGGTATTGAAAAGGAATGATTTCTCAATTTTGATCGTTACAAAGTGGCAAGAATAGCAATGAAAATACAAAGTGCAGGTATTTCATTCGTTATTGAATGTCGACCAGTCTTATTATCAAAATCCTATCATATTGGAATTATTTATCCATAACACATCTAGCTGGACGTTCGTCCGCCAAAAACTTACACTCTATTCACCGAATTCAAATTTCGCATGCATTACAATTGATTACTCTTCCAAACTGGACTCCGCAAACAACTTTTATGAATGAACATGCTGTTTTTAGGTATTCAGACAACTGATTTTTCTGTGAATCTGTAGACTGAGAACTGATGTAAGTTATAAACTGCTGATATTTTCATCATATATTATTCAGTTATCAGACTGGGAACGTGAAAGTAGTATAGTGGGATGATATGGATACAAGGGAAAATTAACATCAGCCAGGTGGGTTGATATTGGCACAGGGAGAAATGTAATGTTAAAAACGACCATAGGTTTAACATTGTGGGTCGGTATAGATACAAGAAGAATGGTAACATTACAATTTAAAATGAAATTTCATTTTGTACGTATGTTAAAAACGTCCATACATTTAACCACAGCCTTTGAAATTCTATCACTGTAATGTGAGAATATCAAAAAAACCCAAACAAAACAGCAAAGAGAAAACTAAATATATATCAAGGCCGCGTGAACGTTGCGGTATAGTTGGTGTGTATTTCAATATAAAATGTTCAAATTTAAAAATATAAGCAGTGCAATTTGTCTTTATTTAATATCTATAAATGCATTACTTAAACTTGGATCTCTTGCCGTTAGCAAAATTCAAAATCCCTGCTAAACGATGTATAAAACCTAAAATATCTTTCATCGCTATTGGCATATGACCTCGTTCACAACAACACACAAAACAAATAAAAACAGGTTTCATTTTATTTTGAGTAAAAAATTTAGATTTGTAAAGATTTCATTGTTTCAAATCTTTAATAAAATTTTATAATTTTATAACTATTGTTGTAGATAGAATTTCTAAGGCTTGTAGTTTAAGATCATGGGCAGAAGTAGAAACTGAATGTAACATAAATGTAATAATTTCGAATGGTATCGGTACAATGTGAAATGCAATATTAAAGACCTGATAGGTTTAACACTGGGGGTCGAAATGCGTATAGGGAAAATTTAATGTAAAAAACAAAATCTACTGAGCAACATCCACTCATCGACTATCCTACACCCAGCCATCAGATTTCTAACTCGCAGCTTGGACCGACCAATACCCCACTGTTAGGACTCTAGGACTATGTAACAGAGAAAAAGCGAAAATCAACAAGTTAAAATTTAATAAATAATTTATTTCCTCTGAATACAAAGTGAAAATTTAAAAAAAAAAACTTAGAGTATCGAGAATTAAATCCCCAATCGTCCTAAAAGTTCTATCACAAGTCAAAAAGTAAAAAAGAGGTCTAGTGATGTTCCGAATGAATATCAATCTTTAATGTGCTGATATGCCAATAGCCTTGAATAGTGTTGTACTAACAGTGTTCATTTATCACAATGACATAATCCGAAATGCCTCTAAATGAATCAACAATATTCCCAAAATAGTGATTTAGTCCGAAAACGTCAATGAACACTTTATAATTCTAAAAAATAATTTCAATAAATAATGTTCATTTCCAGAACATTTTAAGCTGTCAACAAGGTCAGATCCTATGATAAAAGTTTGGCAAATGATAAAATTTTAGCAAAGAATATGGCAAATATCAGGTAGACAATGAATTTCCGAGGGGAAAACCAATGTCGTAAACTCAGATCCAAGTAGACATGTTTGTCTAAAAGTAATAATTATCTTAAAATATAATATAACAATCATCGGCAAAAATTAGCTATGTAATACATTGTTTACAAAATGGAGAGTTACAATCTTTACTCATGGACAAAAGCCAATACACAAACAAATTAAATATACATTACAACTACATTTACTATTAAACACGCCATTTGGAGTAACCAACTTCTACTCATCTACTTACTACAAAGGGTAGGATGTACAAGAATGAGTATAAAATAGAATTTAATTCCCTTACGAACAAAATTAACTTCCTTATAATCCCTTTTGAAAGAAAGTAAACCCCTATCCCCTGTAACTTTCTTACCATCCCCTCTTAAACAAAAGCAACACCCTTACACTCTTATATTCCCTATAATCCTACCAGTAAAGTGCAAGCAGAGAAAGACAGCGAAACAATATACACATACACAAAGATACTTATATCCTATGATATATGGAATTCGAGAAGAGATAGACATAGCCTTCTATAGACAATAAAAAGGATGGAAAGAATAACAAACACACAGTTAAGGACAAGTATTGCCTGACTTTTACAGTCCAAGAAGGGTGTTAAAACATATTCCTTGTTGTAAATCCTGTATGGAGTCAAATGTGGTTCAGAATTCAGTATTCATTTCAACTGCATCTGACCTCTTTTGTAAACCATCACAACTTGTTGAAATATTTTCTTTTTCATAATATGATATTAGGAACACATTTATGATACCAATGTCGATACCATCAATACACTTTTAACTAAAACGTTTCTCTGCGTTATTAATAAACAGTACAAATGAAAACCGTATTGAACATTCCCTTTGCTGTACGCTCGTTTAGAAATGAAATTATTATCCTCCAGTATCTAATCATCGGAAGTCTAAATTTTTATGCTGGTACAATGAAGAAAGGGTCCTTAGGCTGATTTACTGACTTCAAACACTCTGCAGAATTCTACCAAGAGCATACGAATGTAACATTTTCCAATAAAATTTGACGCTCCATTTTGTGCTTTAGCAGTCTAAGTGCAAGTGTATTCAGAGAGAGAGAGAGAGAGAGAGAGAGAGAGAGAGAGAGAGAGAGAGAGAGAGAGAGAGAGAAGCGGAAGTAATGGAAAATTTAAGACGCCTTAGCACCCACATTTTTGCACGTACTTATCGTGTGAGTTTAATGCTGTGCTATGCCCGAGTCATATATGTTTGTAACGAGGTGTGGTAAAGGGATGGCGGTGCGTTGCGCTCGGGTGTGTGCGTATGCGTGTACTGTAGTACAGTATGTTGTGGCTGGTCATGTGTGTGTATGTGGGTCGATGTGGTGTAGTAGCGCACTGTTGTGTGTTTGTGTGCGCGTACGCAATACAATGTCTCGTCGTGTTCATGTGGCGGAGTGCGCCCGTCGTGTGCCTGAATGTGTGTTGCAGGGATACAGAGTTCCAATGCACGTCCGTGTGTATGTGCTTCTACCTGATGAAGAACATCATTGGCCAGTTGTGATCGTGCCATTGTGCCTAGTGCGACGTGTACGCCCGCCGTGAGCGTGCACCTCTTTGCCTAGTGCGTGCGTGTGTATGCCCAACGTGAACGTGCCTATGTGCGTGATTTACACACCGTCGTGGACGTGCGTTAAGTGTGTGCATCACACCGTGTCTTGGACGTGCCTGAGTGCTTGTGTGTATGTGTGTAGCACGCCCCCTCGTGGACGTCCCTACGTGCATGTGTGTGCATCACGCCCCGTCTTGGACGTGCTTGAATGAATGTCTGCCTCATGCCCCGTCGTGGGCGTGCATGTGTGAGTGTTTATATGTGCGTGTCACTCCCAATAGTGGTCCAACGTGTATGTGCGCGTCACGTCCGTCGTGGGTGTATCTGCGTGTGTGTGTGTGTGTGTGTGTGTGTGTGTGTGTGTGTGTGTGTGTGTTCATCACGACGCATCGTGGTCGTGCCTGCGGGCTTGAAAACTAAGCCCCCTAGTGGGCGTGACTGAGTGTTTGTGCGCCAAACCTTGTCGCGGGAATGCCGTCGTGGATGTGCCTGCATGCGTTTGTGTGTCATACCACTGTCGTGGGCGTTTGAGCATGAATGTGTACATATCAAGTCTCGTCGTGAGCGCGCTTGTGTGGGTATTTGCGTGTACATTATGGCCCGTAGCGGATATACATTCGAGCATGTTCCACGCCCATTTGTGGATGTGCGTGCGTGTCTGTGCGGACGCACGAGTGTATGTGTGTGTGTGTGTGTGTGTGTGTGTGCGTGCATCGCGCCCCATCGTGCGTATTTTTGTGTGTGTTCATCACGCCCAGTCGTATGTATGCGTTTGGTGTTGTGGTTTCTACCCCATAATGTGTGTGCTAGGTGTGGTTCGTTGCACCCTGTCTTGTATGTGCATGTTTCTGCCGAGCGTGTTGCATCCGTTGTGTTTGTGTGTGCCTGGTGCTGTATGACGGTGTGCCTATGTTTTGGAGCGAGATGCAGTCACTTTGCTGCTTGTCATGTACGTGCAGTTGCTTTGCGCCCTGTTCTGTGCGTGCGCGCGTAGAATGCGTATTTCAGCGGTGTGTTTAAGGTGATGCGGGATGTGTGTGGTTGCAATGAGTGTTGTGCTTGTGTGCGTTTTGTGCGTGCATGTACAATGTATGCTGTGCCATGTGTATTGCAGAGGTGATGGAAATTACCCATATGACCAAATGACCAAAACGCACCAACAACAAAAATACCCAGTAAAATTAAAAAGTACCCGATATAGAAATTACGTAAAGGTCCAGACGGAAATGACGGAAGCGGAAACAAGCTTGACGTAAATAACCGAGACATAAAAGATAAGTCGGAACACATCGTCAGCCCTAATGTAACAATTTTTTTGGGGGGGGATATAGTAGATTCAACACTTATGTAAACATTACAGGTGGGCAAACACATATAAAACCCAAAGTAAACGAGGCAGATATTGGGCAGATTCAACCCAGTACAAACACTGTAGACGGGCATACGCATATTTACATATCAAACCAAATGTAAAGTATATTTGAGGAAAATGAGAAGAAAAAAAAAAACTATTTAGGCAATGTGTATATTAAATAAATGAATGAAGATGGTAAAACCCAATAAACTACCTTTCGGCCAGTTTATTGCATCTTAGCTAGCCAAGGTTCCGTTGTGATAGGGTTATCATATCGGAACGTTGGCTTGCGAAGATGCGTTTATTGCGGTATAGATTAATTATGAATCTGGGGTGTGTTAACTTACAGTGTAAGGGGATTACATAGGAGAAATGATGGATCTACGTGTGTTAAATGCAGACACCTGCAATATGAAGGTGGGGATACGCCATCAGTCTTGAAATAAGGGCTGTTAAGTGACAGCACACAGTCAGCTACAATTTAGAATCAAAACGAAGTGATTGTCCAATATTCAACCCAAATATAAAAGAAAATAAGTTCGGGCACACATTCAACCCAAATGTAAACAGTGTCGATAAGGGTACACAGTCACCCCAAATGTAAACAGTGTTGATAGGGGCACAGAGTCAACCCAAATGTAACAGTGTCGATAGGGGCACACAGTCAAACCAAATGTAAACAGTGTAGACACGGGTACACACTCGACCCCAATGTAAACAGTGTAGATAGGGGCACACAATCAACCCAAATGTATACAGTGTAGATAGGGGCACACACTAAATGTCAATTTGAACTGCCCTATCTCCTGTGGTTGCTATAGGGGCCTTAATAGCTTCATTGCCGTCACAATCACCACCATATGACTTGTCACTACTAACACCAATATAAGCAATCATTTCAAGATAATGAAAATGAATGCGTGTTTGAAGTTTTTATTTTAAAATTACAGGAATAACAGCAAATATTAAAAATGCTAGTATTTTATTGACTGTTGAAAATTCGTCAAATATTATGTTTTAACACATATCATCTTACAATAATCTGCTCTCGACATATCTAGCCAGATGTTCGTCCTCCCACAACTCCCATCTCCGGAAGTATTACCATGATTAATGAGTCTCTTTCAGAGTTCAGTGTTCTTCATCTCACATCAGAAAGAGATGATGTTCCGAATAGACTGACTCTTCTTTGATCCATGAGTCAAAACAAGTCTTATTAATATCATCATTTTTGTGCCACCCAAGTCATCGTTGCTGCAGACATGATGGGGTTACCTCCCTTGTTCCAACATTTTTCTTTCACAACATGGGGAATTGCTTTTTACAATTAAAGATGACTTCTCAAAAAGGATAAATTTTAATGAGGTAGACAAGAACTTTTAGAAGGCCATAAAACAAATATTTATTTCATTCAGTTTTGTGGGTTCTTTCTACAGGGATCAATATAGCCTCCATTACTCCATATGAGGACTAATACTTTAGTTCAGTTAATGGTCACTGTGCTGTTTAAGTGCCTCCTCAAAAAACTTTTCTGGAAGCTGCAGAAGCACAGCTGGTAGAGCGTTAGACTTGTAATCCACAGCTCCTGGGTCTGCAACCAGGCCAAATGAGCTGTGGTCAGTTGCCTCAATGTGTCCATGGGAAAGGCACTTAGCACCCATTTCGTAAGAATGTAAAAATGATATAGCTAGTCATGTGCTCGAAGTAATCTCAAGTGATAAAATGGATGAAGATTACTTGTTTAACTGTCTAAATGGAAGAGTAAGCATGGATTCATGGGCGCCCTCACCCGGGTGCAAGGGGGGGGGGGACTTGCATCTTGAAAATCTTGTTATCACTATTTCCACTAATTGAATGGTCCTTTCAGCATTTGGGTTTTCACTGAAAGGCTTTATATGATGTAGAGTTGGTCCTAAATTAAAGTGGTCCTGATCTGACCTCCAATTTTGGTCCTCAGTTAAAATGGGCTCAGTCCAACTTCTAATATGACAGCCACAATGTCTATCTTGAAAACTCTTATCATCGCTTCTACTCCTAGACGACTCGTCATATAGACCTTGTGCTTTCACCCATAAACTTCTTATGATGTCTGTTTCGTACTAAATAGAAATGGTGCCAATATAATTTAGAATATGGCCACCGTGGTATCAATCTTGACACTGTAGTTTGCATTGCCTCTTCAAAACAGAAAGTCGTATAAACATGAGTTTCTAAAAGAAAAGTTCTTATGATGTCTTGTTGGCTCTAAATGAAAATGGCGTCACTTTGACATCTAGTATGTTCACCAGAAATATCAAAGATGATTTCAACACTTACGGTTAAATGAAAGAAGAGTTCCTGCAAATTCTTTTAGCCAGTAGAGCATCAGTTTCTTCGAGGGACTCTTTTTTTTTTAATATTCTCATATTAATGATGGCAAAAGGATGAAGACGAAATTTGATGAAAATGTCTACAAGAATAATTGTAATTTGTCAGTTGTGTAATTGAGATAATGACTGAAAAGTGTAAAATGTGTGTGCACTTGAAACAGTGCAGATGTTACTGTTATTATTTTATAAATGATCTCACTGTTATTAAAGTCAAAATTATAAAATCACTTCATCTCTTAATTTTCATAAAATATTAGGAAATTAAACCAGACCACAAGGACATAAAACGTATAACAGTTGAATTAATATACCAAATTGCTTTACTAAGCAGGCATAAATGAAAAGCAAATAACAAATTCTAATTCAACTGTGGACAAAACCATTTTCAAGAAATGGATTTGTATTTTCTGCCGAATTATCGCGAAAGAGTTCCGATTTGTTATGACGGTTTTGTATGCAACACTGTTTCAGGGAAAGTTTTTCTGCGGCGAAAGGTGAGTGTTAGTGAGAACATTTGACCTCTCTGTATCAGTTACTTGGGAGGTGTCATTCTATCGAAGGATTCAAAATATACATTTCATTTTGCTGGAATGCGAGATGTGACCAGGTTCAACATCATTAATATGTAAACGGAGAGAGAGAGAAACTCATATAAATGCACATGTGATTGACTTTAGTAAATGAAAATTTTATTCTTTATGTTGAAAAATAATTACGACTTACCAACTTAGTAATAGTTTCTTATTTTTGTTTGTTTGAAATATTATATGAAATAACAAAATAGGCTTGTGTCAAAAATAGACTTAAAATTTAATGCAAAACCAATATTTCTGAATAATACCCAAACCGGTGTGTATGAATTCTGATAAATTCTTATTCTCGAATGTTAGACTACAATGCCTAACAATTAAGTATCAGATATTAATCTTTTTTAAAAATAATTATCGTAAAGCATGAAGTCGCCAGCTAAAATATTTGATAATAACAAATATAATCACTAATAATAATGACCAAATTAATAAAGAGCCAATTGCTGTTATTACTTCATTTTTGTAAGTACTAGATATACATATCTAAGAAAGGTAAATCAATCCGTAGTACTCTATGCTTATAATCAATCCGTAGCTCTCTATGCTTATAATCAATCCGTAGCACTCTATGCTTATAATCAATCCGTAGCACTCTATGCTTATAATCAATCCGTAGTACTCTATGCTTATAATCAATCCGTAGCACTCTATGCTTATAATCAATCCGTAGCACTCTATGCTTATAATCAATCCGTAGCTCTCTATGCTTATAATCAATCCGTAGCACTCTATGCTTATAATCAATCCGTAGCTCTCTATGCTTATAATCAATCCGTAGCACTCTATGCTTATAATCAATCCGTAGCTCTCTATGCTTATAATCAATCCGTAGCACTCTATGCTTATAATCAAGCCGTAGCACTCTATGCTTATAGTTTCAAACTATAAGAATAAAAATAGAATTGCGTTTATGGAGAATTTCAAAATGAGAAAAATGAAATGATGACTACACTGCTCTCAGACACTTACATATTTATGCTTACATCATGGCATGTTAGAAAAAAAAATTAAATCTCCACAGGATAAAGTGGTAAAGTTTAGAATTTCCAAAGAATAAAGTAGTCAGCATAACTGTAAAATGGATATTGAATAGCTCTCAGAAATGCGAGTTCGAGTGTATTGCATCTCTCAAAACCAAAATTGAACATAGATAAGAGGCCACGTATGCAAATCTTCAAAACAGAATTGAGTAGCTATTACGCAATATATTCCTTGCCAATACGTTCACAGATAAGGTGAAAGCACGCTATCCAAATCAGAGTTCAAAAAACCGTTTTACTGCTACAGACATGATATTTATACTTTATTGACGTAATTAATCTGAGATGCAGATCACTTATACCGAAGGCAGTAAGACTGATCCAATATGTCAATTCCATTTCAGCAATATCTTTTGCAACGTCTGACCAAACTGCTGCTAATGACAAATCTGGTATAACTGATGACAAAAATTTAACATTCTTTGATATTTTCTGCACATCGTGCTAAGGAACCGTAAGTCTGAACATAAAGAAGAATAAGAAAATATATTGCAGCCACTGTAGTGACGTGATTGCTGTGGAAAACATTGATACACTAAACGAGTATGAAGAAGATCACTATCGCATTGTGCTGAAACTTAACACAGAAATTAATGACTGGAGTTGACTAAACAAAAATACAATTATGATCGTTGTTATCTCTTCACTTACTTTATGAATTCATTATAATTTTACCTGAGAGAAGTCCTCGTATATAAGTATGGGACTCATCTCAATTACTGCAATCACCTGATGATGATGAAGGAGTTGCACTTTATTCTGTGGTTAGGTGAGCTAGTGGTAATTTTAAAAGCGCCATTGGAATAGAAAGAAAAAAGAAGTGACTTAAGTATTTGAACAGCCTGTGTAATTTAAGTTTTTGATTAAATGGTGCCGACCTTCATCGCAGATCATGGTATAGCAAAAACCCCATGCACAATGAAGAAGATATTCCATCTATAGAAACATAAATAAAACTACTACTGCTGCTATAATTATTATTAATTATTACAGAATGCGATCCGTGTTGTTGATGTAAACCACACTATTAACCCGAAATATAATAACTTAAATCTATAATATTTGGGATACATTTTACTCTTAGTAAGCCTTTCTGAACCTCTATTAACAGTTATTCTTGGATGGTATGGGTTACAAATGAAACGATTTATTAATGGAGCAAGTAAATAATTCAATATGAATCTTCTAAATAAACTTTAACAAAACTGCTGTATTCACAGTTTAAATTATCAGGCAAAGTTGTAAGGAGCATGTACCCTCCAAAGTAGCAAGGAAAAACACGCTGATAATTTCTAATTACGTTCCGACAAGGAAATACATGCTGCTAAATTCTTACTCCCTATGGACAAGGAAAGTCACACTGCTAAATTCAAATTCCCTACGGACAAGTAAAATCACACTGCTAAATCCTATTCCCAATGGACAAGGAAATACATGCTGCTAAATATTAATTCTCTACGGACAAGGAAAGTCACACTACTAAATTCTAATTCACTACGGACAAGGAAATAATGCTGCTAATTTCCAATTCCCTATGGACAAGGAAAGTCACACTGCTAAATTCTAATTTCCTATGGACAAGGAACTTCTAGTGAATAGACCGAGATGAAACCCAAGTTTTTAAAAACATTTGTTGTTGTTGTTGTTTTAAATAGTCTGTTTCATAGACAATATGTTCAAAGAGTTTTAGCCTACACAAGGGAAACAACTCAAAGGTGTTGCACGCATCATTGTAAGAATTACCAAATCTTCAGCTTTCATTTCACTACAGCCAAAATGTAAAAGGAGCACGAGGGAATATTAAATTGACCTTATAATACTGATAGTCAAAAAATCAGTTTAATTGTATCGAGTCCTCATGAGGTTTAACTGCAACCTTGATTTGATTATTAAAGTCAATTCGTTTTCCAAATGTTATCAAAAGTAATATGATATTTGGAAAGTACATAACAAACATAATAAAGTTACAATGGACAGATTTGCATTTTTAGATCTTTGATCACTTAACCTCCACTTTCGTCTTCTTTTGGAGATCTTATATTTTTTAAATATTGTTTTTCTTGTAAACAATTCTCTAAACAAATGAGATTGGGTCTTTACAAGCCCAACTAAAGGTCAGACTTAATTTTCATCCAAAAAAATTACATTAACGTGAAGTTATGATTCGACGGCAACTTCTCAGATATTACCCTTCATAAAAACATATGTTTCTGTTGTTGTTGTTGTTGTTATGGGTTTGATGCCATTTTTCAGTACATGATCGGCTATACATGACGGCCATTATATCTGGTGGAGGACGAATCTCAATAGTGGAAAATAATTAATAAATAAGAAAATTAATCTTGTCCAAGAAACGGACTCGCTGGCATTTTTGAACTCTACCGTTTAAGGGTTCGATTTAGTTATGTATGTCTTTTCTCTCTATGATGGTATAACACTGGAGAGATAATTATCCTGGTCTCTATGAGGAAGCATTTTAAAACATTAATTTTTGCAACCTTTGGAGTTGACTCTAGACGTCTGGATATTAAAGTATATAATTAACAGGAATGTTTGTCAAAGTTCGATAGCTTCTCATTACGAATTGTTTTTCTAATTCCAAAATATCAGAAAATACTGTGATGCTGTTCAGTTACTTTAGATCAAAAGAGTGCAATTTCAATGAAATAATTATCCAATATCAAATCCATCATGTCTTACCTTTCCTTTGGGCGAGCCTGAATTCATTTGTACTCTTTGGCGAAAAAAGCCCACTATTTAGGTAGGAAGTGGGAACTAACTGTGTTTATTTAATAATATGCTTGTTCTTGTCAAGTATTTGAAGTATTAATACATATTGGGTTTTGATAAACGGTCTTGTCAAGTATTCGAAGTATTAATACGTATTGAGTTTTGATAAATGGTCTTGTCAAGTATTTGAAGTATTAATACTTTTTGGGTTTTGATAAAAGGTCTTGTCAAGTATTTGAAGTGTTAATACATGTTGGGTTTTGATAAACGGTCTTGTCAAGTATTTGAAGTATTAATACGTATTGGGTTTTGATAAACGGTCTTGTCAAGTGTTTGAAGTATTAATACGTATTAGGTTTTGATAAACGGTCTTGTCAAGTATTTGAAGTATTAATACGTGTTGGGTTTTGATAAACGGTCTTGTCAAGTATTTGAAGTATTAATACGTATTGGGTTTTGATAAACGGTCTTGTCAAGTATTTGAAGTATTAATAAGTATTGGGTTTTGATAAACGGTCTTGAAATAACACAGATGTGGTTATGTTTACACTTGAGTGGAAAATTATGCAAGGGTTTTATTCGGGCAATAATTGTTCTTTCATCCTGGAACATAAATTGTTAGATAGTAAAACGCTATTTGTAAACACCTGCTAAAGCATTCCATGTCATTTAAATAAAGCCTTTATTTTACAAGATATAACAGCTGGAATCAGATAAATCGCAGTATGAGTGGCATCGATTTTCCTATGTAAAAGAAAATAAATCACAAAATAGATACTAAACTTTTAAAATATATACACAAATGTTAAAGTTAACATGTGAAAACTAAATCCCAGGATAGCAGAATATACCTCGTAAAAAAGTGAATAACTCCTAAAAGTTCTCGAAAGAATGTATACCCTTACATATCCGAAAGTGCGATTATTGATTATATAATTTATTGTTTTATAGATTGGTTGTTTGGTTTATTGATTTATTTGAATATGAAACACATTATGGATACATGCAAAAAGTAGTTCAGAAGATATGGTGGAACCAAAAGTAATAATGAATAAAATTTATTGATATACACATTATTGGGCTTTGTGGAACCATATAAAAACATAACATATATGGTAGCATATAAAAACATAACACACATGGGAACTGTGGAGGATAATTCTAAATAATGCTTGAAAGATAGCATTTACTTGGATCAGTTCTCATCTGACGAAGGTTCTTGTTAAATGATATTTATCCTGCAAAGAAATAATTGCCAGTCAGAAGACCAATATAATCTTTCTTTGTCTCCCGTCGTACTACTACTACTTATATGGAGAAGAAAAATAAGAATCGTAGTAATTATAGGACCTATAGTAGAAAAAGCAATAGCGATAGAAGAAGTAGTAGTAAGTGGGGGTGGGGTGAGTGAAGAGATGAATTAAAAAAAAAGACGAAGGAAGAAAAAAATATATTCTTTGCTTGCCAATTATTTAATTGTAGGAAAATATTCATTCACTTCATTGATGTCTGATAAAATGTAAAGTGATTAAAACGTACTGATCACTACATGTTATTTGTTCACAAAGCTAACTGCCCATGAATCCCATTTGACAATTTGTTTATCTAAACTTTTGGTTCGAGTAATTGTTTTGTTGTTTGCTTCTCGCGACCATTCACAGTTTAGACACATCAGAGAAGATGAATGAATCACGAGAATAAATGAGGCAGTCTATGCAGACACATAAGGCTGCGGGATTTGTAAATAGGTTTGAGAGACGTTGTACATACAAATATTTTATTCAAATACTACAAGTTTCAAAGCCCGGAAAGATCATTATGCTCATTATAAGCGACTTGGTAATAATGTTCATTTTGTTGTCGTACCTCTGTGGCAAGATTGGACAGACAAGTTATGTAAACATTTAACTTTTCTTCATGAGATTATATTTCCGTTACCATTCGTGACTACTGTCCGTACCTTGACTTTTCATTATAGAGTGACGGCAATCCAGTATGCAATTTTCATATTCTTTTAACCGTAAGTAACCCGTCCTCTTTCAATCCCTCAGGTCAACAAGCATATTTCTAAAGTAGTAAAAAGTGTATAATAAAAGGAAAAGATTTGCATACTCATTGTTTATGCCATTACACTTTCGTGAATTATCTATGTTACATGCTTAGTTTCTTCATATATACCACTTGAACTGAAGATTAAACTCCATCCCCCACATCAGCACCAACATTTGTATGTTTTCAATTTAGTATGAAGCAACATGTTTAAGCTATAATTCTCGTTGCATATGGTCACATACTATTACAACATTGTATACATAGTGTTAATTGACTATATAATTAGCTTGTGGCGATAGTTGTAATCCTCTGCTTAATTTCATTCGTTCTTCGTGTCAGTCCGTTTATCCAAGTAGAGCATACTGTCAAGGATTTGAGCTCTTGAAATAAGCGTAAGCTTGTTACTCATTCCACTGTCTATCTTGTACTGATTTTTATTTTCTTCTTATAATGATCTCCTTAAATATCTACTGCTGAAACCAAATGTTTTCTATTACGTTTAGTAGCTTCGAATAAAGGTATGTTTGTGAATGTTTTTAAGGTGTGTGCTCGGTTCGCAGGACATGACTTTCCTGTTTGAAATTTGTATGAAACTTTCAATTTGGAATCACAGTGAATTGATTTATATTGGTGGCTGATTTACTCATGAAGTTTGGCAGTCATCATTACAAAACATTTTGCTGAAACGACTTATGTTCTCATTTTAAAACACCATCCCAAACCCCACAAAACTATTTAAATTAAAATCAATCACATTATTTTATACCAACTTTAATTTTGAGAACAACTATGAAATCCCTATATCTGTAAAATAAACTGGAACAGTCTGAAAAGAATTTGTCAAAATATGTTTAGATTTGCTTTGCTTGGCATATCTAACCCAACTACAGCTGGTTGCAATAGTCGTCATTATAATGCCGCCATACCGGTAACCTTTGTTCTAAATTACTTTGAATGATAGTGCAAGAATTACTTTGGGTAGACACCTATGTCGCCATATGTCTAGCCTTTGGCTAGAATATCCCTGTATTCTTGCTGTCAATCAGAGAAATCAAACACCTGAAGCGACCTGTTTAAGTGGGATTTGCTTCTTAATTTATGGTCATAAACGTTCAAAGATCACGACAACCAATGTTAATAATAGCCAAGCAAACAAAGAGGTCACCAATTAAGGACCATTTGACAAACAATTTAGTCTGTTTTGTTTCCCTGGGCGTTTCATCAGGGGTTAGCGAATAATCTTAAGAACAATGGCAAATAGGTTTGAAATCTGATCCATATAGTTTACTAGACTCCGAGTACACATGTCAGTGTTGATCAAGGATTGGTATTTTGGTTTTCGATTTGACTGTAGACGTATAGCAGAGTAAAGAGGAAGATGAAAAGTTTTAAAATTCTTTTATCAAAGTGGAGGTTGTAAGCATTATCAAATAACTAGCGATAGGTACAACATGTTCTTCAAGGTTTCTTTGCTGAAACTGACATAATTTGCAGATTTTAAGTAGATTATTTTTATCTAGGAGAATAGCATCCCTGATTTCTATTATTTTATTACATCAACTGTGAAAAATCAATTTTCATCTTGGATGTAAAAAATGACATATGGTCTGTCTTCAAAGATTGATTAACATTTAAACAAAACATTAACCATCTGACATGTACCAAGAAATAACACATTTTTATGTTTAAAAAAATCTGTTCTATCATTGTATTGTCATTTTGCCTCGACTAACTTTAAAGTTCTAGTGTTTTCAGAAACGGTAGTAATATTAATTGAAAAAGTTGAATGACTAACGTATCAAAATTGAAATCCTTTTGTAAGTAGTCTATTGTCAGTTAATACAGAAACTAATAAACGCGCACTCTTTCATGTAGTGTAGTCAATCAATGATGTGGTTTTTGTCATCCATGAAAAGAGAACTGTAAATTTATGCCGAGTGGCCGTAAAACTTTAAGTACGTGATGGTATTTAACAACGCACAACGTAAAGCGTATAAAAATGTGAACAACGACTTTCCTTGCAATTTGTGGAGAAAGTGTGAATGTGCCCTTCAAGGACAGTGTTGCTTCTTAAGCTATAAAAATTAGGTCTCCTAGATTGCAAATTGCCCTTTGATTTTTCTACATGTTGTCATTAGTATGAGTTTCTCCTTCCAGTTACATTAGTTTGTGAAACTTCTATTATTTCAATGCACGTTTCCATGAAAGTTTAAAAAAAAATTAAACAGTAATTAGTCGTTTATTACTTTCATTATGTTACAAATAATGATTTTAAAATAAAACTTTTCTTTCTTAATCTGCAATTCAAATACGTTGTAAATGCTTCCAGCTGATACAGCAAGGCCTATTCTGAGGTAATATTAAGTATGTGTTCGTCTTGTATTGAGATATGATTACACCAACCCCTCATTCTTATTACAGGTCTTGTATCAAACACATCGGGTGATGAGTCCAAGCGGCATTTGCCAATAAGAATCGATTAAACTATTATCTTCAGACACATTTTAAGTTAGGTTTACTTGCTTCTAAACAACTTGCATGGATGTCGTTAATAATTTATGAATTTTAATGTTAATTCTAATATATTGTCGATTTATCATCTAGAAATAGTTCTGGTAAGTTTTATCTTTCAAAAGTGGAAATTGTCGAAGTTCTCAAAACTTTTTGGAGGAAATATTAGAAGTATGTACTGGTCCTTTTGACATTGAATTTTTTAATATTTAAATATTTATTTTTAAAAAACCATTTTCCAAGTATCAAAGATTCTCTCAAAGAGCGGCAAGGAGAGAAAAAAGACTGCTAATCATATGATTGAATTACATGTTCTCGAATTCTTATTGTTTGAACTATATGCATTATACCCTGATTTGACCAAATTTACTGGTGCACAGTTTTGTTCACTACACCTCTTTGGAAACAGTTGTCACTGTCATAGGAAAAGCTCATTTATTCTTTACGTTCCTCGCATAGAAATCTTTCATATTTCTTATATAATTTCGTTCAGATCTTCAGGGACTTTAGGATTTTCAAAATAACTATCCAACAGCCCTTGTGAGTTTTACAGAGCCGTGATTCTATCATTGCAACAACTGTTTAAGTATTTTGAACAAATAAAAGAAACCCTCAGAACAATGAGATCATCTATATATTTGTAAACTTCCAATGCTTGTATTTAAGTGAAAGTTCCTTTCCATACATTGCTGATAGGCAGGGTTTTCAACAGACAAGCAAGGCACAGAACACTTTACATTAAAGCATATAATTAGGGCAGTTTAGGGCAGTTTCTGGATCATTTTCCCGCGCTACTAAGTGAAAACAAAATATACGATCAAGCCCCTGGACCGTAGTGACATTTCAGGACTGGGGCAATCAATGAGATTAATAAAGCGGATTAAACAATACACCAATTATGCTTGTGTATTTACAACTCGTTGTATAGAAGGTGCAAAAGTTGTTGCAGACTAACAGCCTCTTATAGGGGTTTGAACACATTTCTGGATTGATGTCTACTGTATCATAAAGGTAAGCTAGCACAATGACCAACACAGCATGGACGTAGAGCGTCAGCATATGTGCAAATCACAAAACGAAATGATATGAAATGCTGTACACAGCAAAAATAATCAGCAGTGAAAAATATAAAATAAAGCAAGTTAAATAAATGATGAATACATTGCTACCTGACTTAACGATTCCAAAGCAAGTAAAAAAAACCCACGCAAAGCTCCTCTAAATAAAAACCAAAAGGGAAAGACATGCGACACACACACACACACACACATATTATATATATATATATATATATATATATATATATATATATATATATATATATATATATATATATATATATATATATATATATATATACATAATAATGCTTGTTTTGGGGGTTTTGTTGACTTTTTTTTACTCTTCTTGTCTTTTTTTTTTTCTTCAGGTAAATACACTATCGAAATACAATTTGGACGGATACCGAAACTGGTTTAGCAGATGTTCGATAAAAATTTAAGACATATACAAATTTGTCAAAGAGCTGGATACATCAGTTATTAGTTAATAGCAGGGACAGTGAGCGAAATATAGTGAAACTTCATTTTGGTCATTTTACCTACAATCAATCATAATGACTGCAAAGATGAAAGATGACATTGTTGTTATCGCAGATAATAGACATGAAAAAGAAAAATATATTAAAAATAATCTCACTAAACCTGAAAAGTTACCAGAAAACAAACTACTGTCATACGGTGTAGACAACTAACTCAGTAGACGTATTGCCTGAAGAGGGACAACTTATTAAATGCAAATGTAATATGTATGTCATCCATGGTGTCTTTTGAAAGTACCATCATCCCATAAAATTGTAACTGTGGTACTCATCCAATAGATGAATCATGGACGTCGGAGATACGTTGTCAAAGTAAGAGGTTCCTGACGAACTACAACTGAGCTAGGAAATGCAATAAGTTTAACATGTTCCATCAGAGTTTATCATCTCTCTCAAGTCAAATCAAGAATGCTACAGCGCGATCGTTTACAGATGTACGAATTAGGCCGAAAAATGCGAAAATGTTGTTCACAGAAGATGACATAGCATTTTAATTCAGTTAACATTTGCGAGAAGAAAATAAATTGAAGACATTAACGTTCGTAACCTTGATCACTTGACTGGAATGGATGACGTTTATAACATAACCATTGCAACTGAAAGTTCAAATATACACAATTTAACCTTCTGTTCATTCCCAAATTGTCCTGCTATCATAGTCACCTGTTCATCAAGAATCTATTTAAAATAAAATGGTCAAGGTGAAGTGGTAAATAAATACTGAAAAACGATGAAAAATAGATTTCATTTAGAAAGAATTTCACATATACATAGATACATAGACTTGTTGCGAACTCCCCCAAGCTTTGTTGGGGTGGGCTGTATAGTTTTGGTTATCGTTATCTAGAGGGTGATCGCCGACGGTGTAATTTGCCCGGAACGAGTAAATATCAATATAAAGTGTGAAACGTATATATGGAATAAATAAAGATCTGAGCAGATATATAAAACAGAATGACACGAGCCCCCGTACATGTACTAACCATAAAATTTAATCAACAATTCATAAACAATAAAATTCATAGACAATTGTGATAATGCAATACATTTGAAAGATACACTTTTTGATTTAAATTATTCAACGAATTTCAAATACAAATATGCTTACACAAACAGCCGATCTGTTAAGCGATAGAATTAATTCATCATCGAACCGAGTGAATGATCGAAATCACTGCCTTGTACAGATTCATAACCTGATGGTTCTGGTTCAGTCCAAATTCGCTGCGACTGTTCTTTTGACTTCATTGTGCCTGTAAGTCTGGGTCCTTTCCATTTTTCCCTTTTCCCAAATTCTGAGGTGTTCCGCCTCTTTCGGCCTCCAACTTTGTGTGGTCACTTTGGTTTTGTAAGTACGTGATACGTCACGTAGAGCTATCTCACCTTGTAAAAGTAAACAAAGTGGCAACCTGAGTATTCTGTTAGGTACCCTACTGGGAAGAGATCATTACTTTCTCCTCTCGTTAATGTCAGATAAGTTCTATCGGAATTCAAACATTCAAACAGATACCAACGGCCATCAGGTCTAACTAAACACGGCAGACAATAAACAAACCTAGTTTCCTAAGATTAATGTACTCCCTAACGGCTATTCCATCTGGCTTACAGTAACAACACCCCGAGACATCAGTTCTGGTCCCAACTTAATTACACAAATGAATGAATGAAATTCCTTACATGACTCAACTACGGCATTTAGAGCGAATACACACATTCAAGTCTCTAGCATATATGAAACCTCACTACATGGTTTAACAACATTAATTTCACATGGTTTGACAACGTTAATTTCAGTCAATAGGCACTCAAGTCTTTATTATATGTGACATCATTTAAATCGGAGAATTTACACGGATTCTCGAAATTCATATCAACTAAAGTAAGGTATGAAATTCTAGATTCATATTTACCTATAACAAACGAGATTATAGGTTCAAACAATTCATCAAACTTGTATAAAGAATATCATATAGATGAACTCGCACAGTTGTATTCATATCAAGAAAATTGATCTATCAATCTAACCAAATAAATCATGCAAATATAAGCAAATAAATCAAAGAAATCATCATATGAATATCAAGAAATTACGTGAGACTGACGCAAAATACCTTGTGTCTTCAAGCTTTTACCGCTAGAATTGAGTTCGTAGATTTCCAGACATCCGATCCCTTGGATCCTAATTACGAGTGAATTTCTTCTAAATTCGACCCGGAGTCCTCTACCTTTTTTCTCTAGCAGAAAATGGTGTCGACTGATTAAAAGTGTTGCGATAGGCACATTTAAAACAGAGTTTTCAGCGTAACCAATCCGAATTATAGTTAAGGCGCTAAAAAATGTAGTCCGCCTGACAATCTCAGATTACCAAATACTGATCGCTGGGAAATTTCAAATCTGACAATACCGATACAGATCGGAAGTTAACCCCTATCCTTCTCAGTTAAATAAACGAATGCTTCATTAAGAACCACTGCTCACATGACAGTGACATGACCAATCAGTTTGATACGGCGATTTAAACACACGCCAGTCCCCATAAATCTAATTAATCGTTCACCTGTCTAACTTAATGTGTTCTTCATAGATCAAAAGAAATTTGCACCCTTACACTTGTCTTGCTTGATCAGCAACCATGGATCAGATGCATCGAGTTTAATACAAGTTTGAGACAATAAATTCGAGATTTGTAGCATGCAAAAAGCAGTGTGTAACTATGGTATAATACTTTGTAATTAAAATAAAACTTGAGTCGCATTAAAAGTAAATTTCTTTTATTTTGTCTTACGTATGTACAGCGTCTGTGATGAGAACATTATAAGTGAAGATAGTTTCCACTGTCTTCTTTTTAATAATTTTGTTGCTTCTGTGTGTGCTTTTTGTTGCTTTTATTCTTACTATAGTAAGTAACTGATCACAGGGTTGTACTTTTGTATGCATACTCATATTGTTATTTCAAAAGAATTATCAATGAAGTTTAATTACGTCAGCTGAGTTCTTTGTTATTTCGTCAATTGTTGTCGCAATCATCAATCATAATAAATTATGCGTACTTTGATAGATATGAACCAGTAACTGTAATTATTAATCTAATTTATCATAGGGATCTATCATAATCATCTACTCCTCTTTGAAAAACCACTTTATATAGTACGTTTTGTTGCACAGATGATAACGATGTAATCCAAAACATTTTTGCATACGATCACTGTCAGATTTAGTGCTAATTATGTTTTCCAACAATTAGTCACTTCACAAATTAATAATTAACTTGTGCAGATTATTTTGAATGTTAATCTGACAATCTGAAAAAAATAAATATACATATTTTTATATTGCTGGTGTCAACAATCATTTTCTATTAATTTGAAAGCGGATACCTTGTTTAAGTTGGCTAATATAAGATCGCTACCATGCGTGTACTGCTCAGATACAATGAATGTCAGCATTATTAATGTTAACACTAATTTCTGTGTGTTTTTGTTGTTCATCAAAGAAATACTTATTGGTCTGAAATTGAAAATCTTGCGAATGAACCTCGCTTGGTAGACATTATATTCAAACCTTCTCCATTCTTTTTTGCACATCATCAAAAGAATCTTCAAGCTCACATGTAAATACTAGACAGGTAGCTATTGCTCCTTCAATAAGGACTGCTCTCGTAGCCATTTCACAATGCTACCACGATTGTATAAATGCAAAAACATTTAAATCGGCTCTAGAATCATTTAATATTTTCCCCAAATAAATATTGTTTTCTTCCAGATAGTAGGTCTTTGCTTCTTTCAAAACTAAAGAATATGGATATTCCTGTTGTGGATTCATAACATAACTAATACGAGAATTCATTGCCTTTAAGGTGCAGAAAAATATTGGGGAATTAACAACAGGATTAAGAAGAGCTTAAATGGAGCAAAGGAAAGCTAGGTAGAGGACCAATGCAAGGAAGTCGAGAAAAGCCTGAACAAAATAACAGTAAAAAGGTACACTAGTTGGTGCAACAGAGAAACAGGAGAGATCTATCACGAGCCCGCACAAGGCCGGTAAGAGTCTCATAAAGACCAAGAGATTCTTAACAAATGGACGGATTACTATTCAGAGCTTTGCAACAGAGAGACTTCTGGAGACCAATCTGTATTAAACTTCCCACTGACCACAACAGAGGTTGACCATCCAATCATCAGAGAAGTAGATGCTGTAGTATAGGCACTAAATAAAGGGAAGTCCGCTTGGACAGACACTAAACCAGCTGAACTTGTTCAAGCAGGAGGGACCTCCATGATAAATGTCCTCACAACAATCTGCAACAAAATCTGGCAACAGGAGAATGGTCCTCCCCATGGACATAGTCTCTGATCATCACTCTTCCTTAGGAAGGGAATCTGCTGCTGTTCCAAAACTACCGAACAAATCAGCCTCATCAGTCACCCAAGCAAGTTTGTGCTTAAAATCATCCTCAACAGACTGAAAACCCGAGAAGAGGACATCATTGCTTAAGAACAGGCAGGTTTCAGATCAGGACGTAATACTATAGAATAGATCTTTTATATCAGCATCCTCTGTGAAAAGTATCTGCAGCATCAACAGGGCTTCTATCAGGTTTTCATTGACTTCAAGAAGGCTTTCGACAAGGTATGGCATGCAGCCTTGTGGGCCACCATGCGGATATACAACATAAACGCAAAACTAATTAGTACCATAGATAACCTGTATGACAAGACGACTAGAGTAGTTCTCGTCCATGACAACATACGAGACTGGTTCAAAACCACAGACTCAGACAGGGGTGCCTCTCTCACCCACTCTCTTCAACGTCAACCTGGAAAGGATCATATCCTGTGCCTTGGAAGATCATGAAGGTAGTGTCAGTGTGGGAGACAGAACAATCACCAACCTGGCTTAGCAGGAAAAGAACAAGAGCTGGAAACGTTAGTGAACCATCTCAACCAAGGATCACTAAGGTATGGGATGACGATTAGCGCTGAAAATACCAAGCTAATGACAAACAACCCGAGTGGCATAAAGAAGGAAATAAGAGTGTAGGGTCAGAAGCTGGACACAGTGGCAAGCTTCAAGTACCTAGATACTATAACCTCTAATGAAGGTTCAAATCTTCAGGTTCTTTCAACGATTGCACATACAACTGCACTTGCTAGGTTGAAGCTAATTCCTATTTGTAAGGACAGCAACATCACGCTTGCGTCCAAGATCAAGCTTTTGCACTCCCTCTTCCTTCCTGTATGCATGTGAGACATGGACAAAGACAGCAGAACTACAGAGAAGAATCCATGCCTTAGAGATGAGATGTTACCGAAGGATACTGAAAATCTCATACTTAGATAACGTTTCTAATGCTTAGGTGTGCATGAGAATTCAAGGTGCAATTGGACGATGAAGATCTGCCTCGCACCGTAAAGAAATGCAGACTAAGACGATATGGTCACGTTTCATGCTCATCTGGCCTGTAAAAGACAATCCTACATGGCACAGTAAGAGGAAAGAGAGAAAACTAGGCACACAAAGAAGGAGATGGGAAGATAACATCAAAGAGTGGACAGGCATGGACTTTGCAAAATACCAAAGAGCAGGGGATAATAGGAGAACATGGACAGAGATTGTCGCAAAGTCATCAGTGGCATCCCTACGACCAGCCAGGTTAAGGGAGAAATGAAATGAAAAATGAATGAATATGTTAAAAGTTCTTAAAATGAAATCTAACCATTTTAACAAACACATTTTAGGAAAGTATATACAATCCTGATTTTTTTTCTTCTGAATATTACAACATAGTTATTGTATGTAGCTTGTAAATAGTAGAATGTGTTGGAGCATAGTTAAATCCTACCTGCTAGCCATTGCGTGTGTTGTTGTTGTTTCAACTTAAAAAATATCCAAGAAGCTTTTTGTCTTCATTAACAACATACACTCAAATAGGTCATATTGATATTCTTTAAATGATTTCTATTTCACCTTGTTGATGTGCAAATAAATTAATGCCATACGGATACCAGTGACTCGGCACAAAACGTAAAGCAATACGCATAACTTGATTGGTTTATTTTTTATTTCTCAATTTGTTCTTTCAATATTCTAAATTCTATCAAACAGGAACCCCTATTTCCCGGTTCAATTAAGTTTTGAATCGCTTCTATTATTTTTTAAAATTATTTTATTTCGGTTGTAGTTGCTTAATGCTTTGAACTAATGCAAGGGTCTTTTCGCCTATGTCTGCTATAAATCTTTGCTTTAAATCAGTTAAATAAAAACTTTCTCTAAACGTTTCATATTTTCTTCTATTTCTTCAATACAAGTTTGCACCACATCTAAACTTTTATTCAGCTTTCCATCAGCTTATGCTTTTGGTATCCGTTTTGGACTCTCTACCTTCAGTGTGTGACTTTTTTGCTTCCAAATTCAGTGAATGCAATATCCTTTATCGCTTTGATCCTATCACTCAGATCTGTTACGTAACAGTTGCAATGTAAAAGAATGTCCACTTTGTGGTGAAGAGAAAGATAGAATGATAGATGCATCCTTAAGAAAACTGTGTTAGCACACACTGCTCCCGACATGATTTAAACAGTATTATCGAACCTAGATTCCCTGTATAGCTTACTGCATGACAAGCAGCTACGCCTGTAACAATGACTATTGTAAGCAGTATGCTTCAAGGCACAAATGCATCAATAATAAAACAACTTGTGCACATCTTATTTGTGAAGACTTTCTAACATATTTCTTCGTTGCCTAATGTTGTCTTAGTGAAATCTAAATATTTAAAGGTTATTGGACAGGCACTCAGAGCAGATAGTTGCAAACTGTTTTGAATGAAAAATTCCTCTAAAGTACCTAATTCTTGTTTGAAGTCTTGTTGTCATCCTTAAGCTCAATTTGTAAACTGTTCAAGTTGACAATTGGAGGAGGTCTACTAATTAGTGATACCACAGAGTACAATACAACATCTGAAAATGCTTTGCAAATTTTAGCAGCTCAGGCATTTATGAAGAATTCATAGATTTTCTTGTTTTGTTTCTCGTTCATCTTTTGTCAGTTTTTTTCCAAAGTTTCACCTACTTAGACTTCTTTTCTTTCCTATATAATTTTGGTCGTATTGTCATAAATATTTATCAGCCTTTACAATGCTTCGCGTTTTTACCTCGCTATAGATAGTAAGATTTGGCACTCACTAAATTTCTGAAAATTGCTATTATATCTAACGATACACAAATTTCATAACCATGTCACTCGATAGCAAAATATATCGTTACCATAAACATCATTGTTCAATTTCTATTTTGAATATGTTTTTTCGTAAATTTACTATGATATTTTCGTCTATGGCGCAGCACTCTCCAACAATTAATAGATATATTGACTTTTTGAGTGCTTGAGACTGTCAAAACAGACTAGGTAATATCTGTTCTAATTTTAACCTGAGTATCTAATACACAGATTACATATAAGCTGATATTTTGATTTAACCATGCAACAACTTCTTCTGTAAGTCCACTACATTCCTACTGAAGGAAGCATATCCAACCTGTTGCTGACTCTTCCTTATCGGCCATAGAATTCATTTCATCAACAGACAAGCTTACCAGTACTCAATAATACCAGTTCCAGAGGTATATTTAAGTTTGTCAGCAACTAACAAAATAGTTGTTGTTGGCTGTTCTTTGTTCTTCTTGTCTATTATTGATCAAGTAGTTGTTTCTTCCATACAATTACATCCAGCCATAGTGTGGCGGAATTAG